>CATIWR010487213.1:0-23509 GCA_949677035.1 Omphalea diandra | reverse complement strand
AAAATTAAAATTTTTTTCGTGTTAACATTATATTTATCATTATATAAATTTTAATTTCATATAAAATCAATTAAATTATAAAATAATTATTTTTTATCATTATACAATATAATTATATATTCAAATATTTTGTTTAATAAATGACATAATTAGAAATGTATTAAATATTTTCTCTCATTTCCTTTCATATTTGGTTATCCAAATAAGGAAAAATAAAATTATTTTTCTTCTTCTCTTTTTTATCCAAACATAAAGGAAGAAAATAAGAAAAAAAAATAAAATTTATTTTTTTCCTTATTTTCTTTCCTCCCTATGAATTTTTGCCAAACACAGGCTTATGGATCATATGCGTATTTCATTTACAACTGCTGTTCCAATAGCGATGTGAGTAACAGGTAACGGGTTATGGCCTCCGTCTCCCTCTCACATAATACGACTTCGTTTTGACTGTGGGAATTTTATTTGATACAAAAGCTTCAACCCTTCAAAAAGTTTTATAACCTTCTTAAATATATATATATATATATTTCAATATTTTTGAAGACTTCCAATATAAATCTTAATTATTCAATACTTTTTTAATTCAAGATTTTTTAATTTTAATAAATTTAATAAAATAAATACATATATCAAGGATTTATTTGTTGAAGTGCATGTGAAGAATTTTTCACAAAATCTTTTATTGTAGACTTTGTGAAAAAAATAATTATAAAAATAGAAAACCATAAAAATAACGAATATATTAAAAATAGAATAAATCTAAATTTTGATATGGAATTTATGAATGGTTTATCGATGGATAGAGTAGGAGACATGGCATTGGCCTTTTAGTTTGGAAACCAATTCAGATTCAGAGATACATATAAATGATACCGACATTACACATGCCTTGTTTATTAAACTCACCAAACCCTTTCCCCTTTTATCTTTTCGTTGCTTACTCTTCTGTTTAGTTCCATACCTAATGTCTACTGTCATTCATATGTCTCTTTACAGCATGTTTGGTTCATCGTTTAATAATCTTTGAGATTAATCTTAATCTTAGGCTTAATGAATCTTTGAGATTAATCTTAATCTTAGGTTTAGTGAAGCCGTGGGATTATTTATGTTAAATCTTGTTCAATCCACAGGATTAACTCATTCTAGTTTTGTAATCTTATATTTGGTAGGATTGTTTAACTAAATACATAAATTATTAACTTAAACATTTTTTTCTATATATAAAACTTGTATTTTTTAATTTTCTTTCTCTTCTTTTCCTCGAAACTTCTTCTCATCTATTCGTTTAGTTTACACCAACCTTTGGTTTGAACTACTATTTTTAAAACAAATTAACTTTCACAATATTATCCTTTTTATGTTAATTATTATCACATGATTTATTTTATTAAATGTCCTTGAAATATTTCAAAGCTTTAGGTTTAGGGTTTGTACTATTGAACCAAAACTTTTTTATTATTAAATTTTTTAGTAAATTTTACTAATTGTTTTTTATTGAAACTTTTTTATATTTTTCTCAAAATAATAATTAATGCTCATTGATTCATTTTAAACTAATTTTTTACAGTAATTTGATGTTTAGCATTTTAGAAAATTATAAAAAAAAGTTTAGGTCCTTTTACTTTTTATAAAAAAAGATTCGTTGTTTTTTGAATGTTGTGATCCAAAAACCAAATTTCTTCTCTTTGTTTATATAAGAGTGAGAGATTTTTCTAGGATGAACAACAATCTAAGCACATACAATTGAAAAATAAATTAAAAAACTAAAGTCATTTTAGAGAAATAAAGTAAAAAATCAAGATTATTTTAGAAATTAAAATTTCATTAATTACGGATTAGTATTCCCATTGGACATTGCTTACTAAAAATATGAAGTGTTTGATTTTAGATAAGCCTGATCTCATGGGTTAGCTAAGTTTTGGGATTGTTAAGCCAAATCTCACCAAATATAATGTTATTTACTAATATTATGACTAAATTAAGCAATTTCATAAATCAAATGACTCGTTAGTTTTCGATACAAGAAATTCCTTTTTCCTTCTTTTTAAGGAAAGGAAAATTTTAAAATTTTGAATTGCTTTCTCACCCATTTTGTGGAAAATTTAGATTTCTTAGTGGCATGTATTCAATTACATCTTTAATATATTTCGTAGATTTTGAGTGATTTTTAATTATTTGGAATACATCATGGTTTTATTTTTTTTCAAAGAATTATATTCTTTTTCTTCTTATTTTTAATAAAGAAAAAGAGATAAAATTTTATTATAAGATTGATATTCAATTTTATAATTATTAGTAATCATTCAAAATGGTATGATAGATTTTGAGTGATTTTTAATTATTTGGAATACATCATGGTTTTATTTTTTTTCAAAGAATTATATTCTTTTTCTTCTTATTTTTAATAAAGAAAAGAGATAAAATTTTATTATAATATTGATATTCAATTATATAATTATTAGTAATCATTCAAAATGGTTTTTCAACCTAATTTTGGAATATTTTAATCATACAATCTCTAAAATAGCTCAACAACAGTTTGAAATTGCATTCAGTTTAGTATTTCCAGAAAATCAGTTTTGCCCTAAATGTCAAACAAAATTTTTGAGAATGCATCAAAAAAGAACCAACCCATTCACTGAACATAAAAAGATATGGACACTAGGAGAATACGAATATACCTACTATATATTGTGGAAAGGAAAGAACATACTTGAGGAGCCAATTTCTGAAATCAATTACAGACTCTACTCAATTACCCTGCAATGTATTTGTTTGGATGAGTACTTGGACATTAACCGAGCTACTACTATATGTGGAGCACCAGACAAGTAATTGCTTTCAGGAGCTCTCTTGCTTTCGTTTAAATGTTGCAATCATGACAGAAAAAGAGCATCTCGTTTTTCATTCTTCTCATTTCTTACTTAAGATATTTTATTTTTAATCTTGCATGCATGATAACATATTTTTATATACAATCAAAGTAAATATAAATTTTACCGTGAAAAGATGAATAAGAGATTAAATTTTTAGTTGTTCAGTATATCGTGATTCGATCATCAGATTCTTAATCCAGTGGCGTAGACGCAAAGCTATGGTAATGTGGCACCATAGATGGACCTAAAGTCAGAAACACAAAACATTTGGAGGCGTGGAACTGTTTGTGATGGTGGGTCTCATACATGCCAACAACCAACCTGCAGGCTAAACGCCAGAAGGGAAGCACATGGTTGTGTATCAAACAACATAATAGTAGTTAATAATGAAAGAGGAGGGGAGGGGATTAAGAGATTTGATGGATCCAAATTAATCAGCAAATCAAAATGGAATTAGGAGATTTTATGGGCCAAAACTCCATAGAAATCCCAATAAGCAAAATTGTTATGTTTCCTAAACAGATGCCGACTTGTTTGTTCAGTCTTATATGACAATATATGGGTTGGAAGGGTCTAATCATTCTATTTTAGGGATACAAGATTTTGTTGGAGGGCCCATTTGGTTAGACGGCAATGGATCGTGTCCATGTGCAATATGGGTACGTAGGTGAACTGGGTTCTTTTTAGCTATGATGGGTTTGACACCATTTTCCGACGCATACACCTAAGAATAATAAATGCCAACATAAGTACCATTCAATTGGATTAACGTCCTTAGAGCACTCTACTACTCCAATGCTCACAAGTAACAAATTCCAATTTCAAATTTTTACATCAACTTTTGTTACTATTTCTTGTTACTTCTTTCTTTCTTTCTTTTTTTTGAGAAAATTATTACTTCTTTCTTACATATGGTCGATGTGTTATAATTTTTACGTACATAATGTATTGGATTTTAGGGAACTGGACTTTAATAGCTAGTTTGAATTTTGAAGTTCTCTTCAAAATACATAATTGTAATAATAATTTTCCTTCCACAACAACTCTCATTATGTTTAATATATAATGGATATATTTACGTCAAACAATATCGTATACTCTTGTTTTTCAAAATAAAAATATTTGAATTTATAATACACTAATTTAATTACGAGTTCCACTATATAAAGTAAATATTACAATATCATATATATTATTATATTATAATATTGTAATTAATATAATTTTAAATTATCTTATAACAAATTGATACATAATACTTGAGAGAGATGTTTGTAATACAAGATCTCTAAGTTCGACTTATTTTGAAGAGACTTTTGTTCAAACCTATTACCGGTAGCTTGGAGACATTGATGAAGTATAGTTTATTTTGCTTAATCATTTTTATTTTGTTTAGTAATCAGTTCAGCATATAGCTCGTCGGTCTTGAGATTACTATAATTTTTTATAAAATAATTAAATTTGTTTTACATATAGACTATTAAATAAATAATTTTTAAATTAATATAATTTAAGTAATTTTTAAATTTTATTATTTAATTTAAATAAAATAATTGATTTTTTATTTTCTTGCAAGCCTCATTGTCAGGTACACTAGAACTGGCCCCAAGGGCAGAATTACTTCTTTCAATCTTTGGCATCAGTCCATTTTTAAATTTTTTAACAGTGTAATTTTTATATTTTGTTCATCTTAGTTAGTTATTTTACAGTTTTTTAATTATTAATATAACAATAGAATATATTTGTTAATCACTTATTTATTAAAATATTAGTTTGTTAAATATAAAAATTTATCAGAAATAATTCTTGTAACTAGCTTGATAAATAACAAACACTTATAATCAATAATTTCTAAGATCATTATCTTTTTCCATTTTCTATTAAAGATATTTAGTGTAATTGATACTTAGTCATATTTTTTTAGTTAATGAAATTAAACTTATTATTTCTTTGTCCATTCAATTAAGGTATTTCTTGTTAATATGCATCTTAAACATTTTTTTTTTATAAATTTGAAAATTCAACTTCTATCTTCACTTTTATATATATATATATTTCAATTTTAGTGCATCTTTAATAGCTTACAAAATAATAATTTTAGGTTTCATTATATGAAAATTATTCTCCAAATAAAAAAATTTTAATTACATTTTAATAATTTTTTATTTTTCTCTTCATAATTCTAAAGTTTCAATAATTTATTATAGATTTATATTTTACACTAATTTTTATCTTGTTACTAATACTTCAAAATAAAATTCAATCCTTTCAAATTTCTATCTCACAATTGAATTTTTAATTTCATTAAATTTATGTTTCTAATTAAATTTTATCTCATTAAAATTAAATGTAAATAAATTATGATATCAATAAAGTTTTATGTAGGTAGATGCGAGAATGCTTAAAAGTTGTATAAATGAATAAGAAAAGGTCATATATTTATTTGTTGATAATAATTTATCTATGCCTTAAATTTATTATATATCATAGATTTTATGTGATTGAAAATTCTTTAAAAATGAAAATAATATTTACAAGATATTTTTAAAATAAGTCATCTCAAATAATTGTACCTTATATGTAAAATATTTTTTTTATGTTACCTATTAAAATTAAAATTTATTTCATATTTAAATTAAAGTTAACTAATCAATACAAAAATTAAATGTGTTATTATTGATCTAATAATAAAATATGAAAATTAAATGTTTCATAATAATTTTAAAATTAATTGTTACTAATATATTATGAGAAAATTAAATGTCCAAAAATTAGAAAAATGAAATAGAGGTCATAAGAAACTTTTCAATATATATTTTAGATTAGATGTAAAATACGCACATGGTTATGTAGATTTGTCATGGCTCATTGAATCACATGTTTTTGAATGTCTGTCGAACCAATTACATGAGCCGATGGAAGAATTTTATGTTGTTTATATCCAAAAAAAAAAAGCTTGCTTATTTTCACTCAAAATTTTTTTAAGTACACTTCATTTATTATTTTGTAATACTGTTTTACACTTTTTTATATATAAAATATCAAAATATCGTATTGAATTTTTTTACCTATTTTTTTTATTATCAAACTCATTATCTAAGTGTTAAATTTTTTTTCTTTTATTTTTCACTCAATTCTCAATATTACAAAAAATTTATAAGATCTGAATGATCCACTTTAACATTGTTACTCCATTTAACTTCTAAATGTAAGCATTAACTAAATCAAATAATCTGTGATTGAAAGAAGTTTGTGAATTTAAATAACTTCTAAAGCATAAATATTAACTGAATTAAAATGGTATAAGTTCTTCCATAGTGTCTACATCCAATTTATAAATAACAATATTATGGTCTAGTTTGAAATAAAATCATGCAAGATAAGAGAAATTATCATATAATTCTTTCACTTCAGAGATAGAATCTTTTATTTCAAATAAATTTTAAATTAATAGAATTTATTATTTCTAATAAATCTATGATGAATTGAAAGTATTTTATTTCTTTAACTATCATTGTTTATTTAAAATAAATATAAATAATACTATTTTAATGATTTAAGGAAGAAGATAATTTTGATATTTTATATTTAGAAAGTGTAAAAGATGGAAATATAGTGTTTTCATTAATATATGGAGTGTATTAAAGAAAATGTGAATGGGCATAACCACAACTTAAATCAATAGTCTCGAAACTAAGAAAATTATTAATTAAGGAAGGTATTAATTAATAAATTATTAATAATTTATAGAAATACATGAATAATATCATTTTTCTGCTAGAACATGAATTTCTTTAAACAAAAAATTTTTTTTATTATTTTAAATACATTATTGTTGAGAAGTTAAAAATGAAAGTTTTAGTGTAAAATCTATTTCGCAAAAAAAGAAAAATATAAATGATAATACTATTAAAATAAAATTTTCTTACAGTATTAGAATAACATATTAAATCCTTTTATCATGTTAGAAAAAGTTAAAAACATGATCTTAAAATTAATTTTAAGAGAAAATAAAGCAACACCCGACTTGTATTTTAATAAAATATAATAATGATATTATATATATTATTTTATAAAAAATTTATTGATTTATATATTAGATGATTCTTGAAACTTTATTCTAAAATGTATTGTTTTTTAAATTTAACAATTTACTATTACTTTAGCATATTAATTCTAAGTCAAAATCAAGCAAAATATTATTTAAAATAGATTATTTACTAATAAGATATTGTTTTATTGAGATTATACTATATTTATTTATGCAACTATAAGTATTTGTATTTATCGGAGCTAGAACATTGATTATTTTAATAATGTTATTTTTCTTCAAATAATATTAATTGATAACCTTAATATTTAATATATACATTCATATTGTACTCATATATATATGCATTTACATGGAATTATAAAAATAAAATGAAAATACATTCTGCAACTCCATCCATCCATTGCTATTTCTAAACATTTTATTTCAATAATTGATTGAGAACATTTCCTTTTCTTTGATCTACTCCTCTCTTCCAATTTCCTACTAAGGTAGCTTCACTTCCCTATTTACAAAAACCTTCATACTTTACTTAAGTATTTCCAATTCTAATTTGAAGGTTCTTTCAAAGAGAGTTTTTATCAATCATAATAGACATATGTAGAGGACTATATATATTAAAAACTTTGCAAGAAATTAAGCAGCAATTCATTAACTTGGGAAGTTGTTAATTTATACATGGATCTTCATTAGGCCATTAAATTGAATACCACAGTCAATTAATTCCGCTTCATGATGATGCACATTTTGTCTCCTTAATGTCTAGGTATAATATGCAATCATTAGGCAATTAAATAAGAGAAAAACAGTAAGAAGAGATTAAAAAAAAAAAAAAAAACTCGTCGTCTTTTCATATAAATAAATCTTTATTTGAACCTGAAATTTTTTTTGCAAGACAATACAGATGTTTAATTTTTTTTAGTTAAGAACTTAATTTGGACTCATATATCAGACGCATCAACTTATTAAAGGTCCAAGTGCCAAAGTAGAAGGAAAGAGGTGGATTTGAAACCGACACATCACATAGGATAGGCAGGAGGGAGACGATAACAAAGTTGGGTATGATTCGAATGAATGAAACCGCAGATTCCACAAAATTTTTTTATTTTCTAACTGATCATACCCAATCATTCAAAATGTGCCCATCAAAAAACAAGTGGCCCACAGGACCAACGGTTCAGATTAATAAAATAACTGAGGTCCATTCTCTTCGAGGTAGGGTCATTAACACCCACCACCGATCTCAGCAAAACAACTACTACTTACTACTACTATTAATCTCCTCTCCTTTCTTTTCTTTTCATCCATCTCTATTAAAAAAAAAAAAAAAGAGAGAGAGAGGAATGATCCACCTGTTTGTCAGTGACATTGTACATTGGTTTGGGCAATGACCAGCATATAGGTCCCACCCACCTCAGCCAACACCTGGAACTGATAAGGGGTTTGGGTCCCACCAGTCCTATTACCCTTCCTCTCATCTCCCTGAATAATCTTAATCATTGATGCTGTAAAAACCTTGAGATTCATGGCAGAGATTTTGGAATCAGAATTAAATTAAAAAGAAAAAAAAGAGACACTGCATGCAGTTTCTCATACTACTGTACATTGCAGTACACTGTTTCATCTATGGCCATTTTCACCATTGCCAGTTAGGAGACTTACCATATACCTTTGGAAGAGATATAAGTAAGTATAAAGCACATATATAACTTCCAAGTATTAAAATAAAAGTATTGCACAAACAGTGATGATGATGATGATGCTGTATATACTGTGTACTACTGATGATATTAGTAAGTAATATAGAAAAAACCCAAAATGAGACTTCTTTTTTTCCCTTCTTCTTATAAAAAAAAAAAACCGGCCAATACCCATTGTTAAATAATATTGTCATCTCTTGATCAAACCCTAAAACTCCCATATTGATCACACAAAAAAATTTGGAATAATAATTAATCCAAAAAATTTTAAACAAAACTCAAAAATTCAAGAACAATCAAACCTCACGTGTGTTACACATCAAACTACACAAGTGGGGGATGATGATTGCTGCTGCTGATCATGATCCTCTATGAGTGATGACTTGTTGAATCATGGCGATCATCGCAACTGCCACCGCCTCGGCCGCCGCCGTAGTGCGAGTGTGATCCGCTTGCTTGTGATTCTGAGACAACTCCAGAGGTCCGATATGGATTTAATCCAGCAAGCATGTTTAGATGACCTTCGTTAATACCACTGTTACCACCACCACCACTTATGCTAGTAGAACCACCCAATTGCTGGCTTTGCAACAAGGCAACAGGAGTTGGGAAATTGATAAAATGCAACCCACTGGATGCAGTACCCCTAAACAAAGCACTATTATTATTATTATTATTATTATTATTATTATTATTATTATTAAGAGATGGAAATGTCCATATGGGGTCTCCACTCATAACTTGATTGCTAGGATTGGCAACCATCCAAAAATTAGCCGGAATCTGACTATGGCTAGCTGGAGGAATCGTCCCCGTACTCGACTGCAACAAGTAGCTCCCCATCTGGTGCTGCTGAGGCGATAAATCTTGGTCAGGCGGCCTTCGCTTCCTGCCCAAGCTGTCTTCAGTCTCGGTCGATAAATCAAGAGAAGAAGCACTAGTGTCTCGCAATTCTTGCTTAGCTTGAAACAGCGCATTCAGATTATTAGACTGGAAATTCAGAAACGTAGGTGTTGAGGTTTGTGATGGGGAGGTGTCGAGGCCGATTCCAGGGAACAAACTGCGGCGTTGGTGCATCGAGAAGTTAGGGTTGAAGCTGGCCGATCTTAGCTGAGAAGGTACTGACATGCTTGAACCTGAGCTACGAAGAGAGATGTTAAGTGATGTAAAGTTTGCTGGGATTGTGCCTGTGCCAGTGGCCGCTATCACTGCTGGTTCGGCCTGTTGGAGTAACCATTCGATGGTTTCGCCATCGGATTTGTGGCCGAGTTCGCGAGTGAGTTGAAAAACCCTAGCAGCGCATAGTGCGGGCATGCGTATTCTTCGGCCTCGTCCGTCGACCTTGGTGTGTCGATCTTTAGTAGAAGTACGTTTGGGAGGGGGCTTTTTGGATGGTTCGGGGGCAATTTGGAGAGTGGAGGAGGAGGAGCGGCTTAGGGTAGAATTGGAGGTGATGTTATTGCTGTTATTGTTGTTTGGTTGATAAGAAGAAGTCGAGAGGGGGAGGGAAGAAGGGTAAGGAGAGGAGGAGGAGCAAGGCTCGTCTTCTTTCTTTTCGAGGAGTTGGAATGGGAAGTTTGGGCGGTGGTGATGGTGGTGGGGGTGGTGGTGGTGGTGTTGGTGGAGTTGATCATCTCCTCCTTCCATGATGGCATGAAAATATGTGGTTTCTCTAATGGCTTTCTTTTTTCTTTTTATCAAAATAAAGAAAAGGGGAAGATGGTATGAGGGTCTTTAATTAAATTTTAAAGTTGTGAGTATGGAGAGAGTTCTATGTATTTGTTTGGGTGCCTGGAAAATGGAAGGAGAGAAATTGGTGTTGGAGAGAAAGACTTAATGAGAGACAGAGAGAGAGAAGGGATAAGGAGAAGAAGGCAAGCTTTAAGCAACAAAGGTAATGAGTGGGAATTATATGGGTAACCTTTAAAAAGCAAAAAAAAAAAATTGTAGAAAAGAAATTGCTTAGTTAATGTGCTAGGGGAGGGGAAGGGCTTTTAATTTTTCTTTTTTTTTTTTAGAAAAAAGAATTTAAGAAATTAAAAAAAAAAATCTAGGAAGAGGAAGGATTTATAAATAAATAATAGTAGATGATAATATAGTGAAGAAGAAGGGGAAGGGCTTTTTATTGTGGTTGGACAGGCCCTTTGGTTCAGAGTCCACGTGAGGTGCTCTTTTTATCATTCAATCCATAAAGACAATGGTGGCCGATGTGGGACCCAATCCCAAGTCAAAAAATTGAGAGACTTATTAGAAAGGAAAGATTAGAAGGGGCGGAAGTGTGGGTCCCATCTCAATCAAGTAATCATTTCATATTGCCTTTGCTCTGCACCTTTGTTGGGGGACTTTGGGATTCCCCTTCTCTCTACTTACTTTCCTTCATTCTTTCCCTTTCCCCTTTGCCCCTTTTGGTCTTTTTCCTCTTTCTGAATTAGGGTTAGGGTTTCCTAAGCACTTCCCAAATTAATTCTACTATTTTTTTTTTCAAAAAAAGTTTTTATTTTCCCAGCACTGTTCCTGATCCCGTCGGGCAACAGTGAATAATATTATTACGCTGATACTGCATTCTGATCTTTTTTTTTCTTTATATAAAATACCTCCATACTATTATTATTTTTATTTATTTTCAATACACATTTAAATCAATTTTATATTTATTTTTATCCACTTTTTGTAATTATAATGATTCATTTTGAAAATTCAAGTATGGTCATATAATGAATAACAGTGATTCATCAAATTGCATTTTTGCATAAACCTATTACATATATATAATATTATCATTAATGATTGACTTTTAATATTAATTTTTATTCTCTTTCTGTATTAATTTGATTCAATTTCTATCATTATACGAAATAAATATTTAAATGCGCCTTAAGAGTAATTATAGGTTATTTTAATTGCTATTAGTAGTTAATAAACAAGAAAACATGCAATTAAAGTTAATGTAGGTTTGCATATAACACTCACAAATCTCATTATTTCACACACCTAGAAATATACTCCCACCACAGGGTTATGAAGGTGCTATTACTATATTTAATCATTTTTCTTTTAGATTTTTTTTTGAATACATATATAATATATCTTAAATTATTTGTGTAAATTTTTTTTATTCTTATTTAAAGACCTAATCTACTGATATTGACTAAAGCACATTTTTATTTGACACAGGACTAAAGCACATTAAAAAAATATATATTGCAACTTTCGTATAAATAGACATATAAATGTATTAGCTTTTAACTATGCCATTGCCAGCTCTTAGGCCTATGGTTTCTTATTAGTTTATCAATATAATTATTGTTTTATTAGCATATACAAAAAAAAGAGAGGGGGGTGGGGTGGGGTGGCATAATCCATCATTTGATATCGATATATTAATTGGCTCAGTTTATTGAATTTTTTATGCAACAAAGCTATGATTATGCTGTACTCTATGCTAATTAATCAATTTCCTATATAACTAGCTACTTAGATATATGTTCATAATCTCTATTAATTTTGGTAGCTATGAGGTGTGATTTGGTTGGGGAAAATTAATGAAACTTGAACAACATAAAACTAAGCAAACTTATTCCAAAGCCTACACAGACTAAAAGTAATTGTTTATATGTAATCACTAGCTAATTGCTACTAATAAATTAATGGTACTAAAGGAGTTAAACTTGCTAAAGAAATGATGAATGATTCTAAATGTTTGTGTGCATATATAGAAGCTGGTCGATCTGGACCACTTATGAGTATACCCTTACATAGTACAATAAAATTAATCTGTGATGTTAATTTCCTTCAAGCATAAAAAAAGCAAGTTAGAGCTACCAAACATAAATGCAGACAAAAAAAAAAGTAATAATCAATCATCAAATGGTCTAAGAAATTATATTAGATAATTGTTTATTTATATATTAAATAATTATTTTATTCATTAGCTTTTTAAAATTGCCGCATCATTTTAAAAATCTGACACAATTAAAAATTAATTCAAAATAAAATAATAATTTTAATATAACATAAATTTTATATTACATTTATTATTTTGAAAAATTTTTAAAATATATTATTTTATAATCAATTAGTATATACAAATTTAATAAATATGAATTTTATTTTAAAATTATAATAAAAATTTTGAAATTATGATACGTATTAGAGTTCATAACTAATATTAATATTTTATCGTTAACAGCCATGACAATTGGCAATTGAAGTGAAGTGAGGTTCAAATACATGTCTTTCATAAAAAGAAGAAAAATGGGACACCTTTTTCTTTTATTCCATGACATTGCCCATAACTAACATTATTTTTTTTTTCTTTTTTGGTTTTTCCTGTTTGACTTTTAGGTAGTTATTATTGATTGGAGGTGGGTATTTCCTACATTTTGGAAACATGTACATGTAAGCATGCATGTAAAAGAGTAGATCTACAAGGTGGGCATTTTAGTGTAAAATCATGTAATTGAGCTAGTTTAATAAACAAAGCAATGTGAAATCATGTACTAGTCTACATATCTTCTTCTTTCTAATTGAAATATTTCAGCTATTTGGGAATTCAAGAAGATAATGTGCTGAAAAGAAGTGGTCAAAATGGGTAAAAGATTTGACCATTGTGCTGTATTTTACTATCATTTGATAACTACTTCCACAATATATATATATATGTAATATATTATTGATGGGCTATGATATAAGATTAAAGCAATTGTTCTGTTCTAAACTAAACAGGTTTGTTTGGTCATGACCATTCAACGTGCTTATATGCATGCTTTTACATTTGATGTCCAGTGGGGTCACGATTGTTTATTTTCCGAATTATCTCATAATATTTCCATAATCCAAGATTAAAAAGTTTTCGATTATATGCGTGTGTGATATTTCTATTCCAAAAATTATGAAGAATTGGGACAAAGAAACATGAAGGTCCCAAAATTTTGTTCCTCCTGCCAATTGCGTCCTAAAAAATCAGAACCTTGTAATTGTTTGTATATATAATTTGAATTTTTTTTTTAAAAAAAAAAGGAAAAATCACCGTTTAAGCATTAAAGGTTTTACATTTTACATTAGGGGATAGATTTTTTTGTGTGTGTGTATTTGGTTAGAGGGTCATTTTACATATTAATCAATATTAAATTTTTTAAAATAATTTTGAGACTGTATTTTCTACATCAAACTAATTCATAAGAGAAATTTATTCTTCTAAATATTGTTTTCAACAACTGAATTCAAGTGACTAACGAAAATGCATACACTTGTTCAGAGTATTCTAAAAACTACGTAGCCTCTTATGTACTAAGTAAGTGACCAATAAATCTAATAATTTGGTTAGTGTCCTCCTATGGCCTTAAAGTCTATAAAGATGAAAGTAATCTTTGATTAAAATCTTTTACATATAATAATTGTTTTTTTTTTTTAGTTAAGATGATAAAAGTATTCAAGACTTGATATTTTAATATTCTTTTTTTGAGACGTTGATATCTAAATATTTTCCAATTCTATATTGCATTTAAAATTTTTCATTATCTTTAGGTATTGACTTCAAAAATCAAATTTAAAAAATTAAAGACAAAACAAACTCTCTTAGTCACTTAATTAATCTAATCTTACAGTATGTTTGATTACATAAAAAATGAGAAAGGAAATCTCATTTCTAAGATATGTGCTTTAGAATTCTAATAGTTTTATTTGATATATTTCAATATACAAACAAATAGAATTCAAATATTAACAAAATTTTCATAATTAATCCTATGTACAATGATCATATATTTTATAAGTAAATAAATTAATTTCGACAATAAAATTTGAAACATAATAATACTTTCTAATTTTTTTTGGAATCTCATTTTTTATTTTTGATAATAAATTAAAATATCAAATACATAGAGTAAAAAATTTATTTTTATTCCTTTTTTTTGTACTAAACATGTCCTTTGAGTAGAAAGATGATTATTTTTTGTGTGGTCGACGGCCATGTGACCTCTTAATGAAGAAAAAAAGCACGTCGTTGAATCCGTAAATCCTATGAGATACCATATTTATTAATTCACATATCACTGAAAATAAAGTACAAAAAAAAAAAAAAAAATTCATTGTGAGGGGATGGTCGTGGTACAGTTAACACTTAGAAAATCGAATCAAAATCATCGTTTTTTTTATTTTTAAAAATTCTAACTTAATTATTTATCCACCAATTTTAATAATTCTGTTACAAATATTCGATGGTTAATTATATTTAAATATCATTATATTTTTTATTTACAATCATTATAAATATTAAGTACTATAAATATTACATTTCTATGTAATAATTTTAGTGAAAACTATAGTATCATTTACCTTATTCTACTATAATGTCGTAGTTAATAATTCACCATTGAATTAGATGAAAATTATTATTCACTATTTAATTAGATAAAATTAAATTAAATATCGTTGGATTAAATAAAAATTATTATTCACCATTAAATTAGATCGCGTTATTTGACAGATTGGATTGGAAGTTATTATTCACCAATAATTTTATATAAAGGTTTGATTGCTGTTTTTGATTTTGTATCACAATCCCTACTTGTAAATGGGTTGCTAAGGGATGATGCAGAACTTACAAAAAGCAACACATCTTCACTAAACAGAACAGACCAGAAACACAAATACAAATACATCACCTACACTATACATATAGGGAATCTGACTGCATATTGATTTAAAATTGACTGTTCTCGCATCAGAATACAAATAATTCTTGCAATTTCTTTTTCAATAAAAGACATAATTAAAATTTCTGGTGTATTCATTTGCTTCATAATATTATGATACTACAAATAATGATTGTTATGTACATCCAAATTTTAGTTAAAAAGAAGATATTTAACTCTAACTAGAGAAAATTTTTTACTACATTATACTGAACCAGTTCATGACTTGTGTTTAATAAAAAATAAAAAATTAATATTGAAATATGAATATAATAATAATTTTATATATATCATCGCAGCAAAATATTTTTCTTGACTCAAAAAATAATATGTATCTATATAAAGAGGTCTTCCAATATAATGGACCTAGTGATAATGAAGAATGAGCATGCAAATAGGTTGGGAGATTGATAGGCTTTTTATTTAATCAACTTTTTATTCTACTAAATTACTATCTATGGAAAAACAGTTAAGGACAGATCATTTCTATGAAGCTTAGGTCATTTTCACTTTTTTTAAAATCTTTTTTTTCTTTTGTTTTTTATTAAAAAAGAACTTTATTCGCACGTGTGCTTAAATGGAAAAGCATATAAGATAGAGGCTAAGCTAGCCTCTGGCAGAGCTCTCACACGATGTATGTAGCCTTCAACAAGATATTCTGGCCCTCATCGGCCATTCCTAGATTAGAATGCGAAGCTAAATAAACCCCCACAAAAAAAAAAAAAATCATATATATAATAAAAAATTGATTTCTTAATTTCACGTATAAGATTAATAATAATAATAATAATAATAATAATAATAGTAGTAGTAGTAGTCGTAGTAATAATACTAAAAGAAATTGTGGGCCAAATTGATTCATAGACTAAGACCTCATGACAACCCAAATTTTTTTTCTTGGTTTTCATTTCGGTGCAGTGTCCTCACTGTGCCTAACTAGAATCCATAAGTGAGGCAGCAAATTCCCAATTCATAGATGTGGCCATATTTCTTGATGGGGTAGGGTGGGTATATATATATATATATATATTTGCGAGGACCAACTCATGGTTTTTGTTGGATTGTCCTACACGACAGTATTGTAGACCTATTGGCCATGAAATGTGGACGAGATATATTTAGCTAGTGCTTGCTGCCTTTTTTTGAGACCACATGTTCCCACTTATGCATGGCAATTGAAGAAGACAGTTTACCAGTCTGAATTTTAGCTATGAGCTTATTAATATCTGCTGTTGAAGCTTCATTTGCCAGTTTTGCATTGACAATAACTTACATTATCGTAGTTTGTATTATACGTTGTTAACTATTCACGGATAGATAGGCCGATATGGTTCATTATTTTCCACAGTCACTCTCAAATTTTGAGACTCAAACCTTTAGGAGTAAGACCCAAATTTTCAATGTTCATTGGGCTTATTGTTTGAGCTGAAAACTGCCATAACTTTCCCATTTACACATAATCTTATTATAGGTTCTGTAATCAAACCAAAGCCCATCATGGGATCAGTTGCGTCTTGAATCTCTTTAAAAATAGTCTGCTATAATTATCATTGGAGAGACGAGACCAGAAGAAGTCTATGTAGCATTGCTGTAACAATACAGCAAAGAAAGGTTTGTGCCGCAAATTATAGGTTTGCTAAAGAAGAAAAAAAAAAAAAAACAGGAAAAGTAGAGAATTAGACACTTGGAATCTTTCCATTAATTAGTACTGAAACATGAAACACGAAGATGGGTCACATCACATCCCTCACTCTTTTGCTACCAATTCACAGACTTTACTTTCATCATCATATCTTAAAATTTGCCAAAATAAAAAAAAATCCCATTTGACAATTTCCTCGCTATTTTTTATTTTTTAATTTAAATTTTGTTGAGGAGGTAGATATACGTGTGATCCACCACCCAATTGAGAGGACAAAGTCTTTGGCGCACTGGGCATTGGAATCACGTGAATAGCACGCCCCGTTTTTTTTGTTGTGTTATAACATAGTCACTCTCAAGTGTGTCTGTAACACGTGACGTGGAATTTGGGCTTCCAACTTGTGAGGATATATGGTGCAGTAATATATATATATATATAATTTAGTATATATTATATATTTTAATTTGGGTCCATTAATTTCTGGTTCCTATCATTTTGTACTATATGCGCCTACGGTTTCACTGCATTCCATAGGCTCTATCTCTCCCTGTAGAATTTCCATTTCTGATGTGAGTGCTACTCTGTGGTCCGTCTCCATCTGCTATATATATATATATATATAGACACACACAAGGTACCCACCAAAAAAAAAAAATCATTTATTTTGTTGAATTCCACTTTTTTTTTTATTTTCTATTTTTTAATTCATATCATTTAAATTTTAGTTACTCATTACTCCATGTTAATCAAATGGGAAATTAGTATGTCATATTTATAAAGAATTAAATAGCAATACATTGACTAGATTATAAAGATGTAACAATAAATTGAAAAACAAACCTGAGTAACATTTAGGTATTTTGTAAATTTTTTATATGAAATAATTTTATGCCTTTCCTTTTTAATCTAATTATAGTTAAAAAGAAAACAATAAAATATAGATTTTAAAATTTTATAAATTTCATTTGTGATATATAGAGTTAGAGTTGGCGAAGTGATTAAGTTTGAATAAATTTATATCTAGTTATTACAAAAACATTAAAAATATTAATTAATTGACTTTGCACGTTATACGTATTCTCTATACATTTATTTATTTATCTGTTTAATATGAGATTCTAGCACTTCTAAGTTTCCATCTTGATCTTTCAACCCACTTATTTCGGCAGGCCGAGTCAAGTGTCCTTGGTGACATCTGATTTGTTTGATATAAATAAATAATCAATGTGGCTAAAAGACTATAATCAGCCCTTTCTCATGGAAGCAAAGTGACAAGAAAACTTATCCTTTTGAGGGCAAGAACATCTGTTTTTATTCCATGTATAATAAATATGTAATCACGAATTTGATATGATGAGTATGTAGATAGATGAAAGCAACGGAAGTCATGGCAGGGGATGCTGATTTCTCAGACCAAACAAGAGAAGAAAAAAACAATTTCTGTCATCCTTGAGAATCTCGTGTGTGTGTGTGTGTGTGTGTGTCTCTCTCTCTCTCTCTCTCTATATATATATATATATATTGCATGAAACTATATAATTATTGCATAGTTTGTCTTGGTGCTAACTTGTACATATTCTATTGAATTTGAGATTAGATCATATTTCAGAATCACTTTTAAATTGATCCAGTCTCTGAGCCCACTCACCTGCTGCTGTAGTCGAATTCTGTTTCTTTTTTTCTTTTTTCCAAAATTTGAAAGAAATTAGTGTGTAACTAACTGAAGAGTTTATGGAATGGATTGAACGATAGAATTTTGAGTGTATAACCTGTAATCAGTGAGTAAATACATCTTTTTACTTTTGTGAGTAATAATTTTTGTGTATGGTTTTGCTTGGTTGAACTCATTTTCGATATTAAATCCTAACCTTGTTTGTTTTGAAAGAAAAAAAAAAAAGGTGTAATTCTTTGAGAAGTATGAATTTTTCTCATATTTGATTGTAAGTGTAAAATTAAAAGAAATTTGCATGTCTCTTGACCATTCCATTTTCTCAATGCATCCTTAAGATATATTTTCATATACGAAGAAGATTCATGGTGAAAATATAATCATAATTTCGTAACTGAGTCAGTATACAGTTACGAGTAATAGCGATGATTGATTTTATATTAATACTCTAGATAATAAAATTATTTTTTAAAAAATATCATATGACTATATATAAATAAAAATATATTTTATTATTCTAAAAAAAAAAATAAGTGAACAGTATTTAGAGAAACAAGTGTATGGTTTTAAACAGGCTTTACGCAAATGAAATGACAAATTGACTGAGTGTTTACTTCAAGAATAGTTTCATTAATCTAAATCAGACTATTCATTGTTTAACCAATACTCACATAACGAGTTTTATTACTAGCATATGTAGATGATATAATAATTGGCAATAGTAGCAATAATATATTTTAAAAGATATATTGAGGTATAGTTGACTAGAAGGATATATCACAGTGTGTTAGAAGGATATATCAAGATGTATTGATAGGAAAGACGTAAGTATATTGGAGTGGTATAATATATACAAAGATAAGATGATATATATAAAAAAAAAAAGAAGAGAAAAATAAATGATATATTAAGGGAGTGAGGGCCAAAATTTTCTAAACAAAATATATGAAGGGATATTATAGTAGTAGTTGTAAATGAAAGAGGTTATTATATTCTATTAAAGTGAAGTTTAAAGTTTATTTTGGTTAAACAACAAAAATAGAAAAATGATATGTGTCCAAAAGGAGACATAATTGATATTTAAACCTATTAATAAATATTAAAGAGAGATGAATTCATCGAGCCAAAACTCTTTTACAAGTCTTACTTTGAGTCCATCAAATCAAAACTCTTTAAATCATTCTAAAAATATAAAATCCCTTAGAATTAATTTCATATATCTAATTAGTTAGCTATAATAGTTAGTGTATATTTCAAATATTAAAAAATATTTTTAAAAATAAATTATTTTTTAAAAACAAACAGAGCTTTAGTGTATATATCCACTAAAAGAATCCCTTGTATAATTGAGTCTAAGGAGATTTAATGATCCATAAGATAAGCAAAAATGGATAAAAGTAGATAATGTAGCATGAGATTAAGATGCATGCCTTCCACAGCAAACTACAAACAAATGTCTTTTTTAATGAGCCTTTTCTGCAGACTGAGACAAACCACACTCCCCATTTTGAGTTTCTTATCCCAAAAAATCTCATACAAAGCCAATCAAACAGCACCAACTAGGCTTGAAAATGACTATCATTTTTCTCCAACATGCATTCTCTTCCAACTTGAGATCAGCACCTCTCATTTGATTGCTGTCATCACTTTGAAAATAACCTCAATAGATTTTAAATTTTGATAAGAAACATAGTACAATATTATTTCTTTTTATTTACATATTTTTAGAGGCATAAAAAACTTCAGAGTTTTGAATTATTTTTTTTAATCTTTTATCTTATGAAATAGATATTCCACTATTAAATTCACATATATGAATAATATAATTAAAAGAAACCCAATAACATATATAAATAGGAAATTACAAATTCTTCAATGTTTTGTGTACCTTTTTTTCTGATGGCTCTAGTATTTGATTTTAAAAGACAAAGGCTACTTTTACAACTCATTTATTGGTTCTTTACAATCCAAAGAATGATTTCACCTTTTTTCTTTTTTAATTATTCCAAGTTTAATAATTCTTGTCAGTTGTCTTCCTTTTTGGCATCCTTTTTTTCAAAAAGAAAATCTCATCTTTCCTTTCTTATTACGTCATACAATCATAACCAATCTAATTTCTCTTACACTATAATTCAGTATTTTCTTCTCTTTGTTTTTTTATAGGCACAGACAAAGGTAAATCTATTCATGAGCGAATTTATGGGTACAATAGCATATCGATTTTAATTTCTCTATATACTGATTTTTCGAAAATTGAATTTATTTTTTGAGAAAAAGCTTGAAAATTGAATATATAAATAAATAAAGTTTGTTGCAACTCCTCTGATCATTTTTAAATATTTTTACTCAAAGTACATATTGAGAGAGATCAAATCTAAAAAAATGAAATCTTTAAAAGAGATACATTCATCAGTTGGACTAAGTTCTAAGTATCTAGTCTTTAGAATTTAATTCAGTATTTTATCTTAAATGCTTAATTCTTTATTTAGCATTACAAAAAGTAGCCTCATTTCTTTAAAATATCTTAGATATATAAAAATGTCTTCTTAATTAACTTTTCCTAGCTAGCAGTAAAATCTAAAGAATTGCACGTGGAATGTTTAAAGACATGCTTTTTCAAGCAAATGGTTGGGGTCTAATTTTGTTATGACCTGTGAAAAAGCTGCCATAGTTCACTCACTATAAATCTAATCCAATTAAAAGAAGATACAAGCAAATTCATTTCGTCAAAATTAATTACTATTTTTTATGATAATTTTATTTCAAATGTTTTTTTAATTTATTTCATCTAAAAAATTAATTACTAGTTTATGATAATTTCAGAGAAGTTGTGAGTTTAATTTGCATTAAAATTAATCAACTAAAAAAATATATTTAAAATAGATGCTTAACTAGTGAGTTATAATAAGTAATAGTCTAATAGTCAGAATTGGTAAAGGAGGTTCTTAGGGACAAGCTAACGATAAGCAGTTGGCAGAATGACCGAAAATGGCAAAGATGAGCTTAATTAATTTTGTGGGCTATTTCAGCATTGTTGGGGTTAATTATTCTAAGGTTTTTTTTTTTTTATGTTTGTCATATTCAATGAAACCTTTCTTTATTTTTCAATATTATATTAAATTATCATTCATATTTATTCTATTACATTAAAAATGTTATTTTTACGTTAATTAAAAAGAATCTGGTGAAAAGTGAGTTTTATATTTTATTGAATTAATTAATCTAAACCCTCTAGTATTTATTATATTTAATTAAATTATTTTTTATTTTTAAAAATATTGTATTAAATTATTTTTCATATTTATTTCGTTATACTAAAAAATTCTTATGACGTTCATATAAATTTAATGAAAGAAATTACAGAGCAAATTGTGAAAGATAATTTAATATAATATTAAAAATAAAAGATGAATTAGTTAAATATCATAAAATTTAAAGAGTTAGAAAATAATTAACCCACATTTTTATCCAAAAGCATTGAAAAGCTCTTAAATTGGACCCTTTCAACCAAGATGAAGTTAAAAAATGAGGGACTAAACAAAACTAATTAAGAATGTGTAATTTCGCTGCAATAATTGCCCGTCTAGGAGCATAAATATGACTACTGTTAAGCAGATGTGTTCACTTATCAATTATAATTATTGCAGAGCCGGCAGCCTTTTTATTTTTTATTTTTCCTGAAAAAGGTATCATCGTGTCATTTTAGGTGTCAACTGTGATTTAATTTTTCGCGAATAATTTAAGACATATTTTTATTTTTATTTAATGCATTCAAAAATATTTATTGTGCCTGAAGTATTTCGTTAAAGGCTAAACCCATTTTAAAACGAAAAAAAAAAATAATGATATCACTTCACCATTGGAATGAAATATCCCATGAGCTATGGCCGCGACATGTACATGGTCTGGCAACTAATATTTGCCCAACAATAGGGTAGGTGAATTAGTGACACATCACATGTTTCTTTGGTAACCTTTATATGTGTATATGATACTGTAGCTGATGAGTAGATTACGGTGTCCGAGTTGTTCATGTTATCAGTTACCCTATGTTCGTGAGAGTGGAAAATAAGATGGAAAAGAAAATAAAGAGGTAAAGTAAAGAAGAAAAGATAAAATCTGTTGTTTGAGAAGGGAGGGAAAATGGGAGGAGAGGAAAAATATTTGAAAATTTCCCTATGCCATTGTCTCTCTAAAATAGAGAGAAAAAATGGAAGAATGAGAGAATTTTGCTGAAATGATCATCATGCTTCTGACACATGATAAAAAATTATAAAATCTGAGTAAAAATCGGACCGAATGGAAAAACTGACCGAACCGAGCTGGTTCGGTTCGGTTTGAACTTTTAATAAAATTGGTTTGTTTGATTATAATTTTTAAAAATTCGATTTTTAGTTTTTGATTCAGTTTTTTAAATAGAAACCCGAAAAAATCGAATTAACCAAAGTAATTAATAAATCAAACACATTTGAATTAAACCAAATTTAAAATATATGTAATTGAATTGAAACAAATCGAACATAATCAAATTTTTTATAAGATCGATTTGGTTTGGTTTATAGACACATAAATTTCGGTTTAATCGGTTCGTTTTGATTTTTTAAAAAATTTTAGTTTGGTTCGATTTTAAGAATAAAAAATTTAGTTTAAAAAATATTTTTGTTACATTTCAATATTTAAAAAATGTATTTGAAAATATTTAAAAAATATATTTAAAAATAAATTTATTTAAATTTTTTTGTTACATTTCAATATTTAAAAAATATAACTCAATCTATAAATATATTTTTTTAACATTTCAAATATAAAAAATAATTTTAGAATTTTTTGCATATTAACATTATATTTATCATTATATAAATTTTAATTTCATATA
>CATIWR010487103.1:0-12125 GCA_949677035.1 Omphalea diandra | reverse complement strand
TTTTAGGCTCACACAAAAACCTCTCATAAGTGTTTTTAGGCTCACACTTCAACCTCTTACAAGAGTTTTAAAATTTAAGCTAACTCTCAACCTACTTACAAAGGTGTTTATTGCAAGAGTTTGGTCACAATTAATTCAATTTTCTTGTCTTTAAATCTATTTGATGGGGTATTTATAGCTCACATCCACCAAAGAGATGTTACTCTAAAAGTATCCTCAAATCTCTAAGTTGTACTAGGTAGATTTTTCATTAAATGTTTGTCAAGCTTAAGTCGCGATCGTTACTATCATTTTGCGATCGCAAATTTTCAATTTGTACTGAGGAGCCAGAAATTGTTGCAAAGGACCCCCGTTTTGTGTCTAAAGGCTATTCCACGTGTCCTTTATCTATTGGTTGTCCAAGAAATATAGTTGTTGTGTTCAACCTGCTACTTAAAAGTCGCGATCGCGAGTTGGCTTTTTCTTGGGAGCGACTGAGACCGCGAATTTCTCTATTTGGTGAGAAAACTTCAACTTTTTGAGTTGCGGTCGTGACTAAACCCTTTGCCCTCACGATTTTTGATTTCCAATGGTTGCCTTGGACACTTGGCGTGCAGTGGCTGTGGCTTTGGTTCTCTCCTTTGTCACTATGAAATTAGCGGTTGCGACCTCAGACGCAAATGTCACCGTGAATTCCTTTGTGATTCAACCAAATATCATTCGGTTGAGTTGCAGCTGCGAATTCGCCAGTGAATTCCTCTGGCCTAGCTCCATCCATTTTTATAGCAATGTTGTGGTCGCGATTTAGAAGATATTGACTGCGAATTTGGATGTTCTTCTAAAAGATGAAAATTTTGACTTTCATCCAACTTCTAATGAAAATAACTCTTATAAACTGCAAAACAATACTTGAATAAAGCATTTGAACCAATCAATCTCTATTGTCAATATCAAAATAGGTTTATGACATAGGTTTAAGCAACCTAGTCCAACATTCTTAATTGACGTGGAAATAAAAATAAGTCTATTTTTTCTAAACAGATGGAGTAATAATAATAATAATAATAATAATAATAATAATAATAATAATAATAATAATAATAATAATGTAATTAAAAAAATAAAAAAATAGTGATGCACAAAAAAAAGGAAGGCAATAAAGAAAGGAAGACATTGAAAAAATGAAGGAATATTCAATTACGTAATTGAGTGTTAGGTAGTTGAGTGTGTCGCACCATATTTTAGATTTTGAGACCACGATATATCGTGATCCAAAGTTCACAATATAATTTGAGGACAAATTCTACAATGCCTTATATTTTAATGGGCTCATAACATATTTAATTTTTATTCAATACATGTGCAACTAAGTAGCCAGCCAGAGCTCTAAGACTGCCTTTTCTTCTTTCTTTGTTTTTAGAGTGGCAGTGTCTAAAGATTCAAAAGCTCCATTCAAATGAGTTAAAGAAAATATTTCAAATTCGATTTGATCTAATTAAAAGAAAATCTGAAATAATTCGAATCAAGAATGATTTGAAAATTTTAAAGTTAATTTATGAATCAATCCGAATTGATTTTATCTTAACCCGACTTGCAAGTCGATTCGAGTATTTCAATTTAAATTATTAAAAATATTTTAAATTTATTTTAAAAATATTTTCTTTATTTTCAATTTTATACATACTTAATTTAATTATTTATTTTCATTATATATTCATTTACTTAAAAATAAATAAATAATATTTATTTTATTAAGAATTTAAAAGAAAATAAAAATTTTTAATAAATCTATCTGATTACAGAACAATTTTTAAAAAAATACTATTTTTTAATTAATTATGAGAAATATCATATAAATAATAAAGAATTCAAATAATATTTTAATTTTTTTAAAAAAGTGAAAAACAAATG
Organism: Omphalea diandra; assembly: GCA_949677035.1. Taxonomy (NCBI): domain Eukaryota; kingdom Viridiplantae; phylum Streptophyta; class Magnoliopsida; order Malpighiales; family Euphorbiaceae; genus Omphalea; species Omphalea diandra. The sequence goes on along the minus strand of CATIWR010487103.1, from coordinate 10,235 downwards.
ATCCAACTCGAAATATTATTTTTAAAATAAACTTGAAACTCGATTCAAAATTTTTTATGTTTGTAAACTTAATGTGTGATTTGAATTAGCCTGAAATCTAAGCGATTTAAACCCGACTATAAACTCTAAAAACAATTTGATCCAAAAATGACTCAATTCGGCCTATTAGAAATTAAAATTGAAAAGGTAGAGATAGTAAAAATTGGATAGAGGTTAAGCCCGTGAATGAATGAGTTAAAATGAGTTCGAGTCAACCATTGTTAAAAAGTTAGAATGAACCAACTAAATTGCTAAGCTCAAACCATTATATATCCTTTATATTTTATATACTTTTTTAATGTGAGATTTTTAATCTTAACGCTCTCCTTAAATGACAACGACTTAGTTGATCACTTGAAATTGAAATTTTTCCTCCTAAAATCGAATTAAATTGAAAGCAGTGATAACATTGGATCGGGTCGCTGGCATCATGGACATTCAGACAAAATGCTGGATAACAAATAAAAATTAAATCGGGTCAGATATGCTCTGATACCATATCAGAAATTGAAATTGAAAAGGTAGAGACAACAATAATTAAATAGAGGTTAAGCCTATTAATGAGTGAGTTAAAATGAGTCTAGATCAATTATTACTAAAAGATTAGAACTAACCAATTAGGTAGTTAAGTCAAAATCATTATGTATTATTTATACTTTGTATTTTTTTAATGTGAAATTTTAATTGTAGCATGACATATTTTTCATCTCTAGATTTTATGGAATTATAATCATGCGGTTAAAGTTTGTTTGAATAGTATAATTTGCCTGTTACATAGGATAATTTAATATATTATTTAGAATATACTTATAAATATTAATAAAATCAAAATATTTATTTTAAAATATATAATTAAATAAATAATATTTATTTTTAAGATAATTAATATATAGAAACTATTATTTAATTTTATGTTTAATTATTTATTTTATAATTTTAATAAATTTTTAATTTTTTTTAATTAAATAATTTAACATTATAATTGTAGTAACTAATATGTTAAATAGTTAACTTGGCAAATAATAAATTTTTATTTGAAATAAATATTGAGATCAAATAAATAATATATCGTTATCTCAAATAAATTTTAAGATATATATATATATATATAGCCTTTTTGTTAGAACATAAGTAGATGAAGTTGAAATCAATATTTTTAAAATAGAATCCATTAATGAACTAGTTAGCAGACAAATTTTTAGTTTAATTGGTTCGATTTTGTTGGTTTAATAATAACTAAACATAAAAAATATTATTAAAATAACTTTAAAAATAAAAATCACTAATTATATTTTTAATAATTAAAATAAAAAATAATATTAAAAAGTAATTTAGATTAAATCGAACAAATCACTAATCCAGTTTCCAATTTTACTGATCCAACCAGTCGATTTGGTTTTATTTTCAAAACATTGGTTGAAATAATATCTTTAGCTTTTTTATCTTTATATAATCTTAAAAATTTATATTAAACTTTATAATTGAGTCTTAAAAGCAAAAAACATAAATCCAATGAATCTGTGTTGTGCTTAATATATTCCAATTACAAATATTTGATTTTTATTATCATTTTCTAATAATTTTTTAGTATAGACACGTGTCAAATCTACACCATGTGTCGTAGACGAAAATAATCTCAATTTTTAAGTGCTTCGCACTCAAAAGTTTGGGATTTGGAAGTGGTATTCGGAGAGTTCCATTTAAATTTATTTGAAGAAGTTAATTGAATACGATTAGAGTTGGAAAATTCAAGTTGATCTAATACTAATTAAATTTGAATCAATTCAAACTTGATAGAATTTAAATGATTAAAAAATTTAAACTATATTTTAAAAATAATATTATGAGTAAACTTTTTAATGTAGACTTAAAATCTTAAAAATACCGTAAAAATGATTTGAATGTCTTTTTATATATTCATCCGATAATCTAATTCATCCACAATTTAACATAAAAATAATTCAATCTCAAATTAACGTAAACCCGAATATGCTCAGTTCGAACTATTTGCCAACATCTAAATGGAATTGATAGTATTCTTAAAATGCAAGATCAACTTTTGAGTATTCTTAAAATCTAAGATCAACTTTTGACTATCACATATTTTGAATTCAAGTATAAAACTATCTAGAGAGAGAGAGATTGTCAGATTTATGTTTGGGTTATAAAACAAAGTTGGTAGTCCTTTTGGCCTACAAGTCGTATAAACAACTGAAGTTCCAAGTAATAGGTTACAAGATTTAGATCTTAAACATTATTACAAGTAACATGTCGTAAAGTTTATAGTTTCAAGATGCATATATCCATCTTCTCAAAAAAAAAAAAAAAAAAAAAAGATGCAAATATCCACATGCTAATGCATGCTTTTCTAAGAAAAGAGTATCTGTAAACAAGTTGCTGTTTCTTGCAATTGCACATTGGGACATTGAACATTAGATCCACATGCAATGCAACTTCTTGTAACGGTAATTGTAAGAATCTTAGGAAACAATAATCTCTTATTATTATATATAATAATTAGTACATATCAAGTGAAGCTACCTTATCGAGAAAGATAAACTTTTGAACAGCATCGGGGAGGAAGAGTAAAACACAAGTAGGTGTGAGATCTTATAAATATTTTCGTTTTTATCAACTCATCACCTCTAATTTAATTAATTTTCTTAAATTAGTATGATATGGCAGAAGATTCGTTAATATTTTCAAAAATTAGCTTGTAACACATATGCTCGATATTATATTAAAAAAAATATAATATGACATTATGCGAACATATAATCAAATTAAGTGTCGAAACTTTTTAACTGGATGTTCTAATTAGAGATGCACATATGTGATGATGAATTTGGAATGAAAATAATGGCTTCAATGAAACCAAATGCAATATACATCCAAAGTGGACATACTTAAGTGATTTCTTATCTCATTGGCATGAGATTTGATACTAGTTGACCATAGCAATCCATTTGAATCAATAAAACTAAAATCGATGTTGGAGCATGAACTAGTAAGTTGCATCATTCTTTTAAAAAGTCATAATCCCTTTATTATATGAATCCATGTTTTTAGATCAACATTTTTCTTTTTTCTTTAAAAAAAAAAGGAAAGAAATAAAGCTATTCTTGCTAAATCGTGAATTAATTGAACCAAATGATGTTTAACAAACCTAAAAGCCATCTAAATTGTAATTAATTAATGTTGTGAAATAATACTCTTATAATTGTGAATGTTAGACTCATATATTCCTCAAGAAAGCCATTTCTAATGTGAAAATTTAAACTTTAAAGCAACGCTTCACACACTCAATTTCATTTTATATATCAACACTGTGAAAACTTTGATTACTGACTATCAACAAGCGTGTAAATTAATTGATAATAGACTATTTTAGCTTAATTAAAATCTTCAGTTTGAGACTTGGGATGCAATAGCTTTTGTTGTTTTGCCCTGAACCCAGTTTAGTCGAAGTCCAATGTGATTCAGACACTGAATATATATATATATATATATATATATTATTTTTTATCAAAATGTAAATAATACATTAACTCAATATATACAACAAACTAAGGTTGACAATTTTTAACACGACTCAATTAAATGACACGACACGACATATAATTAAACGAGTTTGAGTTTGATATAAACAAATTCAAGTCATAAATGAGTAAATCCGTTTTTGACACAACACAAAAGTATATTTAAACGGACTGATTTGTCTAACCCTTAATAAACACAATTAAACACGGTTATATAATTGAATTAATGGTTCACATATAATGCATGACACAAATATATACGTTTAAACATTATATATATATATATATATATATATATATATATATATATATATATATATTCAATTTTATATTTGCTTAGATTTTTAATATTTAGTCTATATTTTCTCAATAAATAAATGATTTGCAGATAAAAATTAAAATTTTTTAATTTTTTATATATTTTTAGGTTAAACGTGTATTTTTATATCATGACACATCACTGATACGCTACTGACACAATTAATTAAACAGGTTAGACGGATTGTGTTGTGCAATATGTTTTATAAACATGTTCGTATTAGAATTGAAAATTTTGACATTATTAATTAAATGGGTCGTGTTCAAATTGAGCATTTTGTATTATACACGTATTTTAACACGACACGATTAGACAAAACACGACACGTATTAGGAATTGCAACTCCGACATCAAATTATGCTTGTTAATACTTTTTTTATTTCTGAATAGATGTCGTTTAAAATTTTTGTGTATATATTAAAAATTGTATTTAATAAGTATTATTATATAAATGAGACTATGTTATCATTAATTAATTATTTTCATAAATTATTGTGCACTCTAAAAAAATAATTATTTTAAAAAAAAATGATAGAGTTAAAAAAAATTAATTAATATTTATTGATAATGATAAAACGTCAAATATTATAAAATAAAAAATTTCTTTTTAAAATAACATTTAATTTGAAATAAAGGGATTATTATTTTTGGAGGAAACTCTAATTCAAGCTTTAATTAGTTAGTCAGCATCGTCGATACATCCAAATTTAGGGAAACAGCCCAATATAGGGTGCATGTGCAAGAGGGAATTTTGAAGAAAATAATAATTTCTTTATTTTATAATATTTATCATTTTAAAAAAAATTATTTTAATATAATTGTCATTTTACATTATCAATTATTTATTTTTTAAATTTATTTTCAACATCATCACTGTTTCTTTTTTAATTAAATGTTTTTTATTAATATTAGTATAGTGTTTTAATTAAAAAAAATTAAGAATATATTAGTTAATATTAATTAAAATTATTTTGAATTAATTAATTTTATTAATTTAAATATAAAATTTTAAAAGGATAAATATTGAGAAACGGGAAGCGCACTGGTTAACGATAAAGAGGGTCAAAGGTATTATTCTCATAAAATTAGTGCACAAATTTATTACAGGGCTGATTAAGACTGAAACTACCGGATACATGCAAGCAGCGGCAGGTTCATGAATATTAATATGGAGTTCAGCAATCCCATGTGGGAGTATCGAAGAAGAGAATATTTAGGAGTAAAGACAGTCACGTGACAAACAGATGCGGGAACGTGCAACCCATGTGAATGTGGCTATGGGTCCACGGCCCACTAGCTGAATAGAATCTAAAAGGTCAAAATGGCCAGTAAACCACGTCCACACATGGCCTTTTTAAGACCAACCCACGTTACCTTAAAAAATATGGATAAACCCATACCCCTTTTTAGCAATTTATAAGGTTTATGGTGCTTTGGAACCATGATTGCAGTAATGGCACCGCTAGCAATCATTACTTAGAAAACAAAAAGACAGCAATTAATAGCAATATTCCAACAAAAAGGAGAGAGATGATGACAGAGAAGCAAGTCTAACATATATTATCTGATTTAATTAATTAGCCTATGCTTTGATAGCAAAGGAATCATCACAATATTCAACACTATAATTCTTATCAACTAATTTAAGGAGATAAAAATAAAATAAATAAATAAAGGCAAAATTCAGCACACAATGACTTGTAAGGGGAGAGATATTGGTACCCTCTCCCCCGCGTATGATACAAAATAGGAAGGAAAGAAATAAAGATAGATTTTTTTTGGCCAGCAGATTCCAGTAACAAGTAGGTAACTAAGCTTGTTGTATAGCTCAGTGGGGGTGATGGGTAGTAGTATTATTAGGCAGTGGTGGTGTTCCAGGAGGAGGCACTGGTGGTTTGCATTGGTAGCATTTGGCAAAGAGCCCAAACGTATCGACTTGCTTGACAAAATTGGTTACGCTTGCCCATCCTCCGAACCCAAAACCAACCACTAGTATCCACACCACCACAAAGGCGTTAACGGCATACATGGCTGTCCAGCTTGGTAAAAAGAATGGAGGCTTTTCTGCTGCATTCTGCAATTTCAGTAAACAATAACAATTAGAAAATTAGCACCGTAGGTTATTCAATATTTATTTGAACACCAAAAAGATTTTAATCTGAACACTTCACAGTCAAACTATATAATATATCCAAATGTGAACTTTTTTTTTTTTTTTTTTTTGACAGGCCCTAATGTGAACTCTTAAATCATATAATGCCATAAACCTACTAAAACTAGATTTTCTTTGATATGATTTGATTTGGTTGAAGAAATTGACATACAACATATGGTGTAGTTAGAATTTAGGTATACTATTTGGAAAAGGAAGGAAGCAGTCAAGTCACAGCCAGCTTGCTCTTCAAAGACACGGTACCAGTGTCCAACTGCAGCATACAACTAATGAGAAAGACATGCCACCTACAACTTAGACGCCCCCAATATTTCCTAATCCAAGCCTTAAATGCTCTCCCTGTACTCTTGCTATACTCTCCCACTTATGACACTGCCATTGTGGAATGTAGAAATCCCCATCAAGTGCGGAGCGTCCGCTCACTCTTTTATGACCAAAATACCATTATATAAATCAAGATAATTACAACTACTACCTTTTTCTTTTCCTTTTTTATTTCACCCATTACAAAAAGTGTTAGTGATAAGAAAAAAGTTGGTGGTCCATTGGGACTGTTTGTGAGTGAAGGGATCAAAAAAGGGTATACAAAATTTAACCCAATTGTACAGTGTTTTAACATTGGAATTAAGAGGATTTTTTTTTACCTGTCTGGCAGAAGCTTTTCTGTAGGTGAGCATATGGGCAAGAGCTGGGATAATATAAACAGTGAAGCTAACCAAAAGAGCCCCAACTGCTGAGTTAATAGGCCCAAAGAAAGGAAAGATAATAGCTAAAAACCATATGGGGATCACCACAGGCAGCCTTGCTAGTGCCCTCAGGCATATGCTCTTTGTATCATGCATTCCTATCACCTTCTCCCACACGAAGTATAGAGGTGTACAAGCAAACCCAAATGTTATAAACTGCAACATAAGTTTCTGTCAGATTCCATGCCAATATGTACATATAAAAGAAGATAAAGTATGTAGTAAATTATACCTGGTGAATAAGCATTAAGATGACGGCTGCATCACGCCAGCCAGACTTGGGCAGAAGAGCGAAGGCGTTGGAGTGGTTAAGTAGCTCATCCCCGAAGGCCCAGTACACGGAGGTGGCTGACGGAAGTGTTAGTGTGAAAACGTAGAGTGTTGCTAGCAAATAGATGTACTTGAACTTTTGAGGCTTCCACATGGCATGCATGATTTCCCTGTAAATTTTTTTGGGAACCAAATCATTCACTAATCCCAACTTGGGTTTATTCCCACATAGTCAACGAGGAACTAAATAATTAAAAAGTTCAATTGTTTTGGTATAATGGGCCATTGGATTCTCTAGTTAAGTTAACAACACCATTAAAAAGTGTCATAATCACTATTATGTCCATGATTAGGAATGACAAATGTAAAGACGAGGGAGACTAGAATAGTTTAGGACCAAACTGGAATGGAAAACAAGAGTGAAACAAGAACATTTATCCTCAGAACATATATAGGACAGGACCATTTTCTTTTTCACTGTTTGATTTATCCTCAGACCTAGAAAAATGGATTGGGGGAACAAAAAAAATATAATCTTTGTATGATTTTGTCTGTGGGTCTCGAAGCCCAAGGACACCGGCAAAAACTGCAAACAGAAGCCGTGTAGAAACAAGTGAAAGAAAGGAAATATTAATAAACAAGAAAAGCTTACACAGTCACGGCGTGACCACCAAAGGTGTAGAGGATGTTGGTGGCGCCGGTGAAGTAAAGCACTAACTTTTTAGGACCCGTGTGGGTTACTCCATCAACTTGGCCGTGAACAAGAGCTGCTATAGTGAGGTACCAGGCGGTGTATGTGGTCATACCAAGACCAAGAAAAGACCAAATCCGGTAGTTGTGAAAGGAGGGAATGAAAACTGTGGTAGCACAGCAAGCTCCAAAAATGTAGGTCCATGTTCTCTTGTCCAAATGGTCGTTGATGTAGTAAATATTACTGTTTTTTAATCAAGAAATTAACCAAAAAAAGTACAGTTAAATTCAATCAATCAAACAAACAAAAATAGATCAGAATTATGTTTTCTGAATTAAGAAAGACTAGAACATGAAGAAAAGTTGTTACCTTGCACAAGCAATAAGCTGAATGACAGATCCGAAGAGTAGGAAAGTACAGTTGAAGGCAAGTCCTGCTGCCTTCCAGTATGGACCCAGTAACCCATCAAGCACTTCAAACCACTGTAATTCAAAATAATAATGCTTTATTCAGTATAGTTCAGTAAACTATGGTTGCTGTAAATGAAGATAAATTAGAAGCTCAAAGATTAGATATCAGTGGTGGTGAGTGAACTTTAAGAAGCAAGAAGAAACGAAAGAAACGCACCTGTATAACATGGTTCTTAAAGCTGACGTTCTCTTTCTCCTTCCGGCTTCTGTATTCTATGTACAGAACACTGATAAGGTAGGCAGTCCAGCTTCCTAGCAGTCCATAGAATATTTGGAACAGAACTCCTGACAATATACCCAGTTGAGAGAACGAGTAAGGCAGTGTCAACAGTACTTGCGCTACCTGCAACGCCGCAAGAATAATCATCATAAAATAAAGAGCCAAACCCTTTCGTAAATAAAGGATAATTAAATTTTGTGATATCGTTAAATACTTGATTTGAAGCGCAACTGAACCAGGCATCCCAGGCGGAGCCACCATGCCAGAGGAAGCTCTTGACGCTGAACATGGACAGGTCTTCTTGTTTCTCTTCATCTCTGCCGCCTTCATGCTCTACAGCTTCGCTTAAGTTTGCGACTATTGCTTCTTCTGCTTGCTTCTGAGGCAACATTATCTTGGTTTTTTCACTAAAGGCAACGTCTAAATCCTGGTAGATCTGGCACATATAAAAGTAAATGAGACAAAAATAACTAGAACTAGTATAATCTAAACGCAGCCCCAGAAACCAAAAGCCATTACATATATATAGATCCAAGCAAAATCACTGGACTCTTCTTCCTCAAAAACTTTATAAACAGTTGTTTGTTATTATTACCCTCCAAAAAATATCAAAGAAAAGCCAAAAAGAAAAGAGTGTCTGAATGAAAACATAGAAAAGAGAACAAGAGAATAGTATAGTTCAATATGGTTTTCAAGAGCCAGACTAAAGAGAACGAAAGAAAGCTGAAACCAACCAACCTCGTTCTGATATTTTCGCGTAGAAGAATCGAAGAAAAATCCAATAACAGATCCGTGTTCTTTGGCGCAAGAATGACTGCCTACATTAATTATGCTTTCAAAAGGTTGTCCTTTAATTGCTTGACTTGATTGATCACCTTTTTTAAAAAAATTTTTGGCCTTCCCTTGTTTTCAGAATGGAAAAACAAGCACGCAGCAAGACGCCATCAATCAGGTACAGTTGGAGTTGATTCTCAATTCCAAGATTTTGCAGAGATGGCCATAAATGTCTTGAAACGGTAGAAATAAATTTCCAGCGATATACGGATCTCTTTAGTAAAAGCTCCACTTTAATGCGCCACCAAGATGGCGAGAGACCTCACAAGCAGGAGAGAAAGAAAAGCACATCACATATATCAAAAAAAAACTCTGCGAGTTTTAACGGGTTCTCTGATAGAGCAGCAGGTAGGAAAAAGACCCTTTTCACTCCTCTCCAACTACTATTATAACAAGCAACAATACTTGAAAAACAAACCAAGATATTTAGCACTACTGCTGCTGTTGCTGCTGCCACTGTGCGGTAGTGATTATATAATATTTAGTTTGTTACGGTAATGATCTAATGAATTTCTTTGCTCTCACACACTTTTGTTTTAAAGTCGGGAGCTGGAAGGGAAAGAGCAAACCCAGTAGTAGTTTCCTCTTGTATTCCCTGATTCGATTCCCCCCTTCGGGAACTTCCTTTTCTTTTGTGTGTCTGTGTGTTAGAAAAAAGAATTTAGAGATCTAGGCGACAGAGACTTCGTTCTCATCAATAGGGACTCAACTCAACCAAGCTATGGACCGCCCTTTTTATAGCTCAAGAAAACCGCTTCAACGGCTAAAATTTTTATATTTCATTACTTAAATTATATATATATATATATATATATATATATATATATATATATATATATATATATATATATATATATATATATAAAAAAAATTATTAGTTATTGATCAAAATATATTTAATTTTTTTTGTTTTTATTGAAACGCCCCCGATATT
>CATIWR010487079.1:0-40434 GCA_949677035.1 Omphalea diandra | reverse complement strand
AGCAACATTTGATATGTGGCATAGTAATCTTCTTTTAAAACTGGCTTGTAAATGTTACAATAAGACTTTACAATATCATTGATAAATGTTAAAATATAATTATTTTAAATGATATTTTACAAATATCCCAATATAATATTTGTATAATATTTAGTAATGACACAATAGTTGTTTAAGTAATACATTAAAAATGTCACATTAAAAACGTTAGCGACACTTATAATAACATACGATAAATGTCAAATTATTTAAATATTCATTAACATTTTTTTTTTGTTGCAATAGAGAATTTCTCGACATTTTTTTAAACTAATTTATGATGTCATTTGTAAATATTATTTAAGTATAGTTATACTAATATTTAATAAATATTAATAAATTTTGAGTAAAAATATCATAATACACCATATGCAAATATTTGTGTTAAATGTCATTTTACATGAGGGGACACTAGAAGAAGTAATATTCGAATAAGATTTGTTAAAAATGTCAGTAAAATCCTAAGTAAAGTGCTCAGAAATTGAAGAGTTTTAATGAGTATGAATCATTTTTTTTAGATTTTTTTTCATTATTGTTTTGATTTTGATAGATTGAGATATTAAATAGCTTTTGTCAAAGTTTTCTTCAAGATACGCATTTTCTTTTTCTTTCGGTTTGGATAGGTCGAGATATTATTATTATTATTATTACTATTGATTTACATGACATTCTTTTGGAAAAAAAATAAATAAAAAAGAAAAAGTGTTTGCGTCATTGTAAATGTTAAATAATGAGATTAGTTAGTTGTTGGTGTAAGAGTGAAATTAAAATAAAAATTAAGAATAATATAGATTTTTATGTTAAAATAGAATGATATTTAAATTTAACAAAATTAAAATATTTAAATATAGTATATAAAAATTAAGGTCTAAATAATGTAATATGATCAAATGCAGGTGAAAATATTTAACTTATTATTATCTGTTTTCTCATTGAAAAATAAATAATCAAAATGTAGTTTATAGACATGCTTAATAATACACATTATTCCTTAAAAAATACGAATTAAGATTGGGACTATGAATAAATTGCAATATTATTAAAATCGAATATGTTAATAAATTAGTTTTGTGATTGATTTCAATTCAATTAAATTAATCTGTTTAGTTCGATGAGTTTGGTTCATTATTATTATTATTATTATTATTATTATTATTATTATTATTATTAAATAAAATAAAACAATATGGAAATTCAAAAAAATAGTAAAAATATTTCATTTCCATAAAAACTTGAATTAAAAAAAAAGACAACAATAACAACAATAATCGAAGTCAAGGCTTAACATAATACGATTCCTTTTACAAATTATTTTCTTACTTTACAAAAAAAAAGGAGTAAAATTCTGCACATATCACACTTTGCTTTCCCATAAGGCAATGTTGTGTCTTCTATTTCATTTATTATCTTCAGCCGAACATGAAGAAACCAATAACATGCTATCGATATCAGATTTCATCAATAGGCTATAGGGGAATTTACAATATTAACATCATCACCATAAATTAATTAATAAAGGACAACAAAATATATGTTTTTGACCATAGTATACAAAAGAAAAAAAAAGAATTCATTTTCTTGATCCCTGTAATTTTGGAGTCGCTCAGTTTTTTATACAAAATATGATTTTGCATATGTAATTAGTACTAACCTTCAATTTGGACAACAATCCTAATTTGTTCTTAATCAGATTAACTTTGTTACCTATGTAATTGGAGCTTAGTGATTTAAGGAAGGAGGTAACTTCAATCTATTGATATTACCCACATTAATATGTGGTAAACTCAGTCCTCTTCAAGGCCTAGTTTGGCATCATGGGTCAAACCCATTCAATTTATCAAAAGTATAACCCAGTTCTAATTGCACTCTCAACTTAGTGGCCAACTATTTTTGTTTTTTCAAAAAACATCAAACTATTCAACATACATTATCCTTTTTAGAAAGTGTCACATAAGAAAGAAAGCATCATCTAATATAGAAAATATGTTCATTTCTACATAAATAGTCTATTTGAGTTGTTATATAAAGAACACTCAATTAGGTATTTTATTCATTTAATCTCATATAGTACTACTCTCATCTCTTAATAACAATCTCTGACTTAAGCATCAGAGTGGACATATAGCACAAGGCCAGACTTCCTTCTCACTCTCTCTTATATTGTAAGCTCTGATCTAGAAAGACTCGAGCCATTTAGCCTAAGCACAAGAAGTCCTAGACTGTCTAACTCGGTACCCACAATTGACATCATTTGGTGCATTAAGCTTAGATTAAGTCGATAATTTTTCATTCCTCAATCAGGGCGTCTCCTAACAACCTCAAAATCTAGTAATCACACAACCACTTAGACATGATTGGGCCCAAAAGTGCCCCCATCACTCTCTCCCATTGGCAACACAAAAAGACAAGCCTCGAGCAGCACAATCCCAAGATCACAGGCCACAACTACCTTACGAGCTGCCTATGAAGAATTCACTTTGGTGTTGAAAGAACTCAAGTAAACTCTTGCGTAAAATCAAGAACAGATAGTTGTATCACAGATACCTCGAACAATGTCAGCCTAGAATTAAAGCTCCTTTTGTTTGCTTCAGCTTGCCTAGACTAGGCTAGGGGGATAACAACACTTCCAACTAGCATTCGTACATGAGGAATTGGCCCAAGAAATAAGGTCAGCTCGATGCCAGGAGATGCATGACAAAATAAAAGAATCCTCTTATAGACTTATTGATAGTTGAGTTATTCCTTCAGATAGCTTATTCTTATATGATAAAGCCTTTGAAAAAAGGATAATGGATACAGTCAAACAAGTTTAACGTAAATCATATTTTGCTCTAAATTATCATATGAATGACCTTAACCCTTTATCATAGGAAATGAGAAATGAGCTAATGCCAAGAAAGTTCAAGCTACCTCACATTGATAATTACAATGATTCAACTAATATGAGGAGTCACGTATACAAGTTTTGATACAAGATTGAGCTTTATAACTATTTGAATGCCTTGGTGTGTAGAATTTTTTCCTCCACCTTAGAAGGAGTAGCACAGGAGTGGTATTAGGACCTTGCCTATGATTTAGTTTGGAACTTCATACAACTATCCCAATTGTTCGAAACTTAGTTTGTCTCTATCATATCGTAAGTTAAAATCTCCTCTAACCTGCATGTGGTAGTATGGAAAAAAGGGAATCATTGTGTGATTACCTAGTAACATTCAATAAGATAACAATGTAAATAAATAACCTCAACCATGAGGTAGCTACTGATGTCATGATCCATAACTACAAGAATAAAGGACTGTTCAATTCCCTCAGCATTGATCCTCCTAGGAACTTTTATAAGCTAATGGCAAGAAGTCATAAGTTCATTTGCCTAATTGATAACCTTCATACTTACTCCCATGGTTTGTACAAAAAGTAGGAGAATAAAAACTAAAGTGACAGCTGAAATGACAAAGGCTGGGCCAGACATAGCGATTCATACTAGGCGCCAGTAGTTCAAGTAACAACTTAACTTAGTACTTCACTCCCTTCACAGTAAGCAGAAGTGAGATCCTTCATTGAATAAAGAAATCAAATGAAAGAATACAATACCCTCATTCCTTTAAAAGCTCAGCCACCAATAATAAAGACAAGTACTACAGTTTTCATCAAGACCATAGGCACGATATAAAAGCTTAGCTAAACCTATAGAGCAAGAATTGAAAGACTAGGTCAATAAGGGAGGCTCGAGCATTTTAGAAAGAGACTAACTAATAATAAAACTAGGCATGAATACTAACAAGAAAATGCACACAAAGATAAAAGATCTAATAATAGAGAATATCTTGGTGTAATTGATGTTATCACATGCACTAGAGAATATGGCTTGTCTTGAAGAAAAAGATAGATCTAGGAGGTTTATTCTAAAAATTATAAAGATAATATGGTTAAGCCTATATTCTACTTGATCACATTCTCCTCTAAGGATAATAAAAGGTTGTGTATCCCTCATGTAGACACTTTGGTCGTTTAAGGCTAAATTGAAAATTACTTGGATAAGCCAATTTTGGTGAATGATGGTAGCTTGGTCAATATGCTAACTGCTAAAGCATATGAGGCCTTTGATCAAGAGCTTAACAAGTTGTGCCTAGTTTGAATGCCATTGACAGACCTTGGAGGAACAAGGGTGAATGTTCTACGATCTATTGAGTTGAACATGAAGCTGAGGGATTCAGATCTCACTAAAAAGTTCAAAGTTATATGGAGGCTGATGGACATATTTTTCACCTATAATGTGATTATTAAAGGCTAATTCTATAAGATACAACTACTTGCACATTCATTTAATACTTAACCATGGATATCCCTACTAAAAAAAGTGATATTATAGTTAGACAGGACTAGAAAGTCATAGGGAGAACATACATGAATGTCTTTAAAGAAGCAACTTATATAATCACTATAAAGCCACTGGATATCTCCTAGGACCATTCCCTTAAAGCCATTGATTCAACAAAGGATCTAAAATCTTTACCTATTATTAAAAGGCACATACTATGAATTGGGATAAAATGGATAGAACTAGTTGAAAAAGACATTAGCTCGATCTTATCTAATAGCCTTAAGATGTTTGCTCATCACAAAAATCAACTTGTCTTCATTGCCCATAAATTGAACCTTTACAGCTTGGTAAAACCTGTGAAACATAAAAAGAGAAACAATATGCCCGAGCATCAAAAAGTTATTGCTAAGGAAGTGTGCAAGTTACTTCATGTAGACTTTATTTGAGAAGTCCAATATTCGTACTAGCTAGCTAATGTGGTCTTAGTGAAAAAGTCGTATGATAAACAGAAGATGTGATGGATTTAGCTAATCTCAATAAAGTCTGCTAAAAGGAAAATTACCCTATGCCCAATATAAACAATATAGTGGATTTTAATGTTGGACACAAGCTTTACAATTTCATTAATACCTCAGCTAAGTATCTTCAAATCAAAATGTTCATTATAGATGAGGAAAGGACGAATTCTACTACACATAAAGGCATTTACTGCTACAAGTTAATACATTTTGGTCTTAAAAATGTTGAAGCTACATACCAGTAGTTGGTCAACCACATGTTCAAAGATCAAATTGGTAAATCTATTGAGGTTTACATGGATGACTTGATTGTCAAATGTCGTCGAGCTGAGGACCATGCTAGAGATCTTAAAAAAGCCTTGGCAATCTTTGATCGATAAGCTCAGCCTAGAAAAGTGCTCTTTTAGAGTCCAATAAGAGAAGTTGTTGGGATTTATGATTTTCTAAAAAGGCATTAAAGCCAACTTAACCAAAATTCAAGCCATTCTTGACATGTAGTCTCTTAAATCCATTAATGAAGTTCAAAGCTCAATGTGAGAATCGCTACCATGGGCAAGTTTATTTCATGTTTAGCTTAGCATTCTTTAAAATGATGAGGAATCTTAAAAATTTCTTATGGATTGAAAAGTGCTAGAAAGCTTTTGAAGAATTGAAAACGTTCCCCCAGCTTACCCCTTCTACTTAGTAGAAATCAAACACCTCACCTATTAACATAAAGATCCAAGGTAGTTCTAAGGCACCTGTCACTAGAACTTGCATATTCACCTTTGCATTTTAGAGAATTAATCACACCATAGTGCTTCTGAGGGAAAAACAACAAAAGAAGGCATCCTAGTTCTCCCAATTATCCCTTTCTGATATGAATGAGGTTGGCTTGAATCCTTATTTATATGTTGAACACTAGTCCTAAGCTTTAATTCAAAGATCAAAATAAGATAAATCCTTAAATCCAAACTAAATCTCTATAAAAATTATTTCTAGTAACTTAAATTATAAAGATTTAAGTTGTGTTAATCTCAACCCTAAATTAACTAAGTAATTTAAGACCTAGATTAAACAAGTTTATGAAATTATCAAGCACTCACTCAACAATTTCCTTAAGTCCTTTCAATAACTCAATAAAGAACAGTAATCTCACAAATAGCTTTAAGTTAAAGGAATAATGTTCTATCATTAATGGTTAAATATGAGGCTATATATAGCCTTACAATTGTTCAAGAAAGCCTTAAGAAATCCTTAAGGAATTTGGTTTACAATGCTTAGTCGAATTCAAGTTTCCTAATCCAATAAGGAAAAGACAATCCCAAGCTAAACAGGAAAACTAAAAGAAACATTATGATTGACCAACAAGATTAGACCAAGATACTTTCCTAACTAAGAAACTATAAAGGAAGTTCCTTACATACGTAAACAATAAAAAATCCTAAATAGATATGGTGTATTCAGCCAAAGAGGAAATCTTTAAGAGAATAGGAAAATTTTACCAACTAAGCATAATCTTATAAGATCTTTAACTTTATGACCTTGCTTCTTTAGATGAATTGGTCCTCTAAATTAGTGTCTTGACCAAATGCTAAAGGGTATTAGGCCTCTCTAGATATTGAGCTCCATTGAATCAAGTTAAGTGCTCCTTTTAAAGAGTCCAAGCTTTCATTTCCAAGTAATTGGGATTCATGCATCCTTTGCTCTTATTTGTGCTAATCTAATTGTAATTCCTTATCGCATGAATGCTCCAATTACCTCCTTGAACTTCTTTAGCCTTCTTCTTGTGATTGGGTCTTAAAGTTGAAGTGGATCCTTAATAAGCTTCCCTTGGTCGTTTGTATTACTTTTTTTTCTTCCCGTTTCTTCTATTTTTTTTCAATATAAATTCTAGTCTAAGTGGGCTATACAAACCTATAATGGTTTGTACAGACCATTAAGAAGGTTGTATATACCACTATTTAGTCTATATAGTCCTCTTTAATTGAGGACAATTTATGAAACTCTTCTTTTTTCCATTTGATTCCTTCTTTTTCTAGGGTCTTTTATGGATGTCTTATGAGATCCATTGATAGAATAAGGGTAGGTTTTAATACCTTTGACTCATATTCATTCAAATAATATGGCAATGATCAAGTTATGGGTTGTATTTTATGATTTTCATGTTTCAAACTTCTTATTTAGGTTTTATATTCTCTCATAAGTTATCATTTATGTTTTGATACCATTTTTAGCCATGCCTAAGAGAAGGATTTACCATCTCTATAACCTTAAAAGCCTTGGATTTTTATTATTCCTTATGATTATTGTTATGCATCCATCACAATCATCATGAAAGGGGTGACTAGTTATCTAGCTAGTTCACCTCATTCATTTGTTTTAAGATAGTAGTCTTGGCTATAGTTGGGGAGAAAGATTTCGTCATGATCCCTATTGTGCTCCATTTCATGTTTTATAAGTAGTAATAATACATACATGTCATTTGGCCTTTTTTGAATTCTTATATTGATTTTATTAACATCCTAACCTCCAAAATGGTTAATTGTGTACTTATGGATGCCCAGTTCTTTGGGACATTGTGGAGGAGGGTTCAATACCCCAAGGATTCCATTTGTTAATACTTTCCCTAAAGGCCTCAACCATCCTCCAAATGCACACGCATGTCATATGCATCTTATGTTTTACCATTCATGCTTATGTGTTCATGCTTTATATATTATGTTACTCTTTTTATATTCATGAGATGTTGGGACTACGATAATATTAGACTTAGAGCATGGTTAGATCCTCCTTAACTTGGAAGAGATTTGGTGACATCATTTGCTTAAGTGCATTTCATTATGTTTTTCTTTATTGTTTTATCTCTTTGATGACTACAAACGTATTTACCTTTCTTATATGTAGGTCATAAATAAGAGGTAAGAGTCACAAGTAAGATTTCACTAGTTCAAGTGCAACTCAAAAATTCGATGTCGCTTATAATGGGCAATTCAACTTTATGAGTTGGATAACAAATATCAGTTAAGGTAGGCATGAAAAGCTCAAATACTAGCTTATGTTATGGTAGAATTAATAGGGGTAGAACCCAAGAAAGACACCATTCTAATAAAGAAGAATATAAGTTATTTATTGATGGTGCCTTTAGAGTAGATGAAGCAAGGAGTAGCATAATTCTAAAAGATCTAGGTCGAGTCACTAATGGGTATGCATTGTGATTAAATTTTCAAGTTACTAACAATGATACAGAGTATCAAGTCCTAATAACCAACCTACAGTTGGCATAAGAGGTTTAAATAAAGCACATTTTTATACACAATAATTCCTAATTAATGGTTTAGTAGTCATCAGGCAACTATGCTATCAAAGACCTACCATGCTCAAGTGTGTGAAGCATGTTAAGCACTTATTGGCCAACATTGATATGAAGGAAGGAAGCTAAAGCCTAGAGTGAATTTCCCAAATTAATAATAAAGATGCAGATTCACTAGCTAACCTAGCCACCTCCTATTGGACCTCTTTACCTAATGGAGTTCTATCAGAAGAAAGGGCTCCACCTAACATCCTTCAGATAGATTGTGTTATAATTTTTATAGAAGAGGACAATTGGATGAGCCATCCTATCAAGTATCTAAAGTACAAGCAACTTCCTATAAATGCTAAGGAAACTCAGGCTATTATTAGCAAAGTCACCAATCATTCAAAAGAAGACAATTCCTTATATAAGCAGTCTTATAGTTAGCCCTAGCCTAATTATGTTTTAATGGAGGATAGAAATTATGTTTCACGAGAGATGTATAAAGGCATTTGCAGAGCCCATGAGACTAGTACCACCTTAACTCAAAAGACATTATGTCTAGTTATTTTTAACCCTTCCTGTTTAAAGATGCAAAGTAAATAGTGTAAAAGTGTGATGCTTGCCAAAAACATAGCTTGATCCCTTGATAATCCTCAGCCAACTAGCAGCTTATTAGCTTGGCTTGGTCATTCTCTTAATTGAGGATTGATATCCTCAACCATTTTCCATAAATACTGAAATAAAAAATGTTTGTTAGGGTCAACATTAATCACTTTTCCAAATAGCCCAAGGTTGAAGCCCTTGCCACTATCACCTCAATCAAAATACTTGAATTTTTTAAAAACATGTAATTTATCGATTTAACATTCTAAAGGTGCTCATCACTAACAATAGTACGCAGTTTGACAATGAGAAATTCAAGCCTTATTATGTTGACCTAGCCATCAATCTCAAGTTTACCTTGTTAGCACACCATTAGATGAATGGGACGATCGAAGTAACTAATAGGATCATCTTATAAGGACTTAAGAAACAATTGAAAGATGCTGGTAGGGCATAGATAAATCAACTTACTCATATCTTATTAGCCTTTCGCACGACCTTAAGAATTGCAATAGGATGGACACCATAATTATTGGTCTACAGGATAGAGGCAGTCATTCTTATAAAAATTAGCCTCCTTTCTTATCGAGTGCTTTACTTTGATCTATAACAACATGAAGTCAAGCTCTGCCTCTATCTTGTCTTCCTTATCGAGAAGCATGAAAATGCTGCCATTTGAATTATTATATACCAGTAAAAGGTAGTTCAACCTCATAACAAAAGGGTAAAACACCAAACTCTCGAAGTTGGCGACTTAGTATTGAAAGAAGCCAATGTGACCAAAGGCGAGGCAGATGTTGGCAAGTTCGGTGCCAATGAAAAAGGACCTTGTAAAGTTATTAAAGTAATGAGACATGTAACTTACAAATTAGAAGTTATAGATGGCAAGCTCATTCCTCAGACATGGAGCATAGATACTCTTAAGAAGTACTTCATCTAAAAAATAGCGTTAGTTATTTCTTACTATAATAAGGCTCGAACAAAATCTTAGCCCTTTTACTTCTCTCAGTAAATTAATCTAAAGGGTCTTTACCTACTTTTCTCATTTTTTTGAGTTATTATTTAATTAAGAGCATACCAATTAAGCATTTACCAAACTCATGAGCATCATAAAACATGAAAGGTTCTTTACATTTCCCTCCCTAAGTTATTATTAGTTCACATTGCTAAAGCATGTACCAAGCTCATTAGCCTCATATATTATGAAGGTTGTTAAGTCTATGGCCAAGGAATGCCTTTAAACATGAACTCATGAGTATATACTTTATGATCCAATCATGTTTAAATATAACCAACTCGACATCGCCAGCTCAACATCCTATTACCAACTCAAGTTCAATAATTCAATAAGTTTGACATCTTAATTTTCTCGAATTCAATTACTCAATAGGCTTAGTGTTTTGGTATTTTTAGTTCAATAAGCTTGATATCTTAATATCTACTCTAATATTAACTCATAATTATTTTAGTTTATCATTTAGAGTTTAGTATTTTTCACACAATTGAGAAAAAATAGATTGTATATGAAAGATAAAGATAAAGCTAAAGATGTACTTGAAGAAAATGAGGAAAAATTATTTTATTACTTAGAAAAGTCTTACAAAGTAAGATAAGCTCAGGGTTATAATTTGCATACATCTACTCCCCTACCTCATCCTCTTCCTCTTCCTTACTAAGGAGGATGCTCAATACATAATCAAAGTCTAGGTTAGGATGTGCCTTACTTAGCTCGTGCTTTATCTTAGCATTGTATTCAAAGTAGATTATGGCCATTTTTACATTTTCCAGAGCCTAGTATCTTACTCCTTATGTTTCCATAGATCCACTTTATGCTCCAACTTATTTACTTTATCAATTACTTTTTTCTTGTGGTCAACCAGATCAACGCTCTTTACCTACTCAACCTTTGGTGCCTCTTGAGCCTTACTAAAGGGTCTCAACCTTTTTGCCACTTGGTTTAGGGTATATCGGTGATCGTTAATTCGTATGACTAGCTCTTCATGTGCCTTAATGAGCTTGCCTTCTAGCTTAACTATATTATTTATCTCTTTCTCCAATATCTTTAGGTTTGGCTTAAAATAGCTTCAACTACTTTCACTTGCATAAGTATGCGTCAAGTTAGTAAATAAATATTTTTTACTTTTAAAGTCATTCAAATATCTTACCCTAAGACTAAAAATCTTAGCTCATTTTGCTAGCTACTTGTCCTTTAGCTACTCAAGCTTTTCCTCATCCTTAAGAAGGACACAAATCCTTTTTGAGATCTTGCTCATCATAGCTTAAGGAATATTATTCCTAATATCGACCTTTTAGAAAGCCCCAAAGCTCTAAACATTTGCTCAATTTCCTTAAAACCATAAAAAGCTCTTCTTATAAGTCAAAGTGTACCATTTCCACCTAAGCCTTTTTGGTGGGATGTGGCTCATCCTTATTTTTTGGTACCTCCATAGCTCAATAAGGATAGGAAACTCAAGCTTATTCGAGACATAGGGCTCGGTGACTTTTAATTCTTTGTATACTCTTGTACGCCCAACAATCATCTTAATATGAGTCTTTTAGGTTATAGACCCTTTTGCTTAGTGTGAACTGTCTTTTGCCTAGCCATTTCCTCCTTAATAAACTTAAACTCTATCTTTATAAAATACGAAGGCATTAATATATATTAATTTATAGATCATAGTCTAAGTTATTGAAAAATACCTAATAGTTGTCTCCTCGAGTAATATTTCTCTATCAGCTTGAAAAGGTCCATATGGTCCTTTATGGCAACTTGAAGCCTCTTTGCTCGCTCCTTATCGTCATCTAACGCCACAATGGACACTTCTCCTTTTTCTTTGCTCAACCATTTTATGGGAAAGCTTATGCCTTCATTGTAAGACACAATAAAGAATTTGAGCTTCCACTTCTTCATTAAAGAAAGATAATGGTTGAAAAGGCCCATGCTAAGGTTGATTGTCACATGGCAATGGTCTTCTCCTGCTCAAAACATCACAGAGTGCACTTATTTCATCACATCGACGACAATATCAAGCTCTTTCTATTAAGCCATACTTATTTCATTACATCGACGATAATGTCAAGCTCTTTCTCCTGAGCCATTAGATAGGTACCCACTAATATTCTTATCCCATTCAATGTTGTTTGTGTTATATAAAGTCTAAAAATCGCTAGTATGAAGGGTGACATAGGGAATATAATCCTTGCCTTTAAATTTTCTTCATAACACATTAGTTGATTTAGGCCTAACTCTAAGCTTGCCCTCATTCTGAATATAGTCCTTGCCTTCAAATTCTCTTCATAACATATTAGTTGGTTTGGGCCTAACTTTAAGCTTGCCCTCATTCTCTCCTTGAGCACTATTAGCTTGTACTCCTTCTGCATTTCAGGGAAATTTTTTCTAAATTTGCCCTAGTCAATCTATTCTTCTCCTATGCGATTCGAGGGTTACTTTACCTCACTTTTAGTGGCATGAGAGGTGGTTTACCCTTACCAGCTTGGTATTGTTTTCTTAGTCTTGCCATACTTTTGCATTTGAGTAATTCTCCTCAAACTCATTCCCCTTCTCCTTATCAGTAGGTAATTTATCTCTTTCATCTTCCTTCCCTATCTCCTTAGCACTTTATTCTTCCACTTCTAGTGTCTCTCTTTATGCCTCCTTAACTCTCTCAACTTTTTCTTTGAAATTCTTCTCCTTCGTTATAGCCTTTGCCTTTAGGCTTTGCAGCAGTGATGCCTCCATTAATAGTATAAAAGAATGAAAATGAGCAAATGGACATGGTACTTATGGCAATAACCTTCTCCAAGTTTATCATTGCCACAAATATTAGTAGTTGAAATCTTTGACACAAAAAAAAGCAAATGATTTTTTTTTTTATTTTCTCTTCCTCTATTTATATAACGAGGCAAACAAAAGGACCTAGCTAGATGAATCGACACCTTTATCAAATGGTTAGGATCTCTTTGGCTAATGATAACTGTCTGGGATACGTTAATCATGTGCCACGTAGTAGTATAGTTAATGAAACATCATAATTTTGAATTTTAAATTTATCTCTATCAAAGCTTAATGATATAAATGGATCGCTCTATCTATTTCTCTACTACCCAACTTATCCCATTTCATGTTAGTAGCTTAATTATTTTCTTTTGAATGCTCTATGAGATGTAAATAGATTCAGATAAATAGGGGGGTATATATGATATTACCATAGGTTACACCCACTTCTCATTAAGCCCTAGTTTTGCATCTTAACTAAGCCTATTTAACCTATCATAAGCCTAGCTCAATCTAGATTGGGCTTTCAATTTAATGGCTTGCTTGACTTTATCCATATACATGGCTCTTTACCCCATCCTTAACTATCCTCTTCAAAAAGCATCATCCTCTTCAAAAAAGTATCTTTTCAGAAAGTGTCACACAAGAAAGAAAGTATCATCTAATGTTGGAAGTATTCTTAATAATCCAATTGAGTTACTATATAAAAAGCCCTCAACCTGGTACTCCATTCATTTTATCTCATATATTGTTACTCTTATAATACAATCATTAACTTAAGCATCAAAGTGAACTTCTAGCATAAGGTTCGGACTCCCCTTTCACTTTGATATGAACAAGGTTGACTTGAATCCTTACTCGTATGCTTAAGAATAAATTGCCCGAATATATCAAAATCATGTAATGGTTTTGATCTTTAAATTCCAATTAGATCGCTAAAAACTTATTTTTAGCAACCTAAATTATAAAGATTTAAAGTGTGTTAATTCAAATCGTAAATCAACTAAGCAAATTTTAAGATGAAAACTAACAAGTTTATGAAATTAAGGAGCCTTCATCCAACAATCTCACCAAGTCCTTTCAAGAACTCAAGAAGAGAAATCTATTTTACAAAAACTTATAGCCAAAAGAATAATTCATTAACTCATTAAGCTTGGCCAAATGGTAGGCTTTATATAGCCTTTACAATGCTTAAGAAATAAGAAGAAAATCCCTAAAGTTCTAAGTGAAATTCGACCATAAAGAGTTGGTCATCTAAAAACATGCTAAAATTACTAATCCTAATGAAATAAGCAAGAAAAGAAACCTTGAGATTGGTCCGTATGTTATTCGACCATCACAAGGAAAAATCTTACAAGAATCTTTCTTAAGTTGCTTACAAGCATAAAAGACTAACAAAATATCCTAAAGATACTAGGAAAATCTAATGAGACCAATAAGAAAGAGGTTGGATGAATTTAGGAAGACAATGCCAACTAAGCAAAATCTTTGAAGATCTTGGACTTTGGCTTGGATTGACTTTGTTGACCTTATCCTTGACCTTTAACCTTATCTTGGGTGCCCCATATGATGTTTCCATAACTAAAATTCATCCATCCCATGAAGAATAAACTTAATTCATATGAGCTTTAATATATGGTCTAATTTAGCCTAAAATAGATAAGCATAAAGCCTCTTTTCTTCTTGTAAATTCTTGGTCCATCTCTTTTCTCCTTAGGCAGCCCATAAGTTGTTGTTCAAGCCCAAATTATGTCTAGTCTTATAATGGAATCTTCTAGAATCTCCTATATCATTTTTGGCATAAATTGTTCTAATAATAGAGTTTGACTTGTAGTTTCCATCTTAAAGTGTCCCACATGCAATTGAAGTATATAAAGCTTGAATTTTAGCTTAAAGAAGATCCATTCTTTACTTCATACTTATGTTTTCATACGCCACTCCATTTGTCATTTAGACCTATTGGGCTAGTTCACATCACACTTTCTCTTATCTTATAGGTCCTCGATCCAAAAAGACTTGAGCCATGTAGCTAAAGCTAAAGAAGATCCCATAGTATCTAGCTCAGTACCCATAGTTAAGATCAACTGTGCACTTTTAGTTTAAAAAAGATTTTGGCTTCAGTTTAAAGGAAATGGAAAGCGAATGAAAAATAAAGGTTAGGGATTTAGAAAAGAATCATCAAAGACATCAGAGAAATAAAGGCGATGCCTAAGGTATTGCATGGGAATTTTTTAAGGTGGAAAAGGAAGTTAGGGAGAGTGTTGGAAAGGTATGAAATAAAATGTAAATAAGAATAATTAACTTTTTATTTAGGAGTTTTTTAAATAAGATCAATGGATATAAACTACTTAAAATCTTTTTATTCCACCCTTTAACTTTCAATTTGAAGGTTAAGAAAAAATAAGTATTTGGAAGTAAATGAATGTAAGCTTTTAACATTCATTTGCTCTCATTTACGCCATTAAAAAACTTACAAACAAGTTTAACTCATTAATCTCTATTAACATTTTACTCTTTAACTCCTTCTAACCCATTCCCACGCAAAGCCTAAGATTTGAAAGGGAAATTAAGGATAAAAATAGAAAGGTATGAAATGGAATATAAATAAAGTTAATTAACTTTACTTTTTTGAGAGTTTTTTTTAATAAAAGGGTGTTAATTGATATAAACTGCTTAAAAAATGTTTATCTTTCATCTTTTAACTCTGGATTTGAGAGTCAAGAAAAATGGATATTTAGAAATAATTGGATGTAAATTTTAACCTTCATTTACACTTACTAATATCATAAAAAAAAAAAACTTACAAACAATATTAACTCATTAATCTCTATTTACATTTTATTCTTTAACTCTTTTTAATTCACTCTCATGCAAGAGCTAAAGCTTTGCATGAGAGTGGATTAGAGAGAATTAAAGATTGAAATAAAGAAGGTAAATGAATTAACCTCATTTATGAGTTTTTTTTATGATGTAAATAGAGGTTCAAAGTTTTCACCCATTTACTTTAGAATACCTATTTTTCTAACCTTAAAATAGAAAGTTAAAGGATGAAATAAAAAGATTTTAAGTCATTACATACATTAACTTCCTTTTTTGTTAAAAAAAAAAAACTCTCAAACAAAGTGAAGTTAATTAAGTTTATTCACATTCCATTCCATACCATTCTATCACTCTCCTTAACTTTCCTTTTCACCCTAAAAAAATTCTTATGAAATCCATAAGTATTTATTTCTTTTATCTTTTTAAGGGGAAAAAGCTAGAAAGTCTAGAAAGAAATTTGTAGATCCAATTGTCCTCCATTATTTTCTTATAGTGATTATAATCCTCCATAGTTTTCATTTTATAATTATTAAATTCATCTAGATCTTACCTGTAACAGTATAGTCTTACGGTCCATTTTTACCTAACTAAGCTTTCTCCTTTTTGGACCATGGAATCTAGCAATACGAAGTTTTAACTAATTTAATCCTTAAATTCCCAGCATAAACTGGTGAGTGAAGATAATAAGTATAAAATTTAGAAAGGGGATAAACAAATATATAAAACAATTAATAGATTTACTTTTTCATACTATTTATAAGTATATCAAATATGTACTTAAATAATTAACATAATATCAAAAATTCAGTAAACTGTATAATAAGCATAATTTTCAAAATTCTTTTGAAAGTCATGGTGAAATCAAACTATATATTTATATAAGTCAAATATCTCACTTTGCAGATTTTAATTTTATAAAACTATGAAATTTTTAATATTTATATTTCTATATTCAACATATAATAATTAAATATAAAATCAATTAGAAATTGAAATACAACAAATAACAATTCTAATACACACTTATATATAAATCCTATTGATCAAAGCTAAGTGAAAAAAATGACATCCTAAGCAAAATGATGATGTTATAGTCAAAGAATAAATATAAGTTGGTCATATGCATGCGCAGAGCTACCTGTATTAGACCACCACCTGATGTACACTGCAATGATTTTATATATATCACGTACTTTCGATATAGACAATAATAATCATATCAATGGTCATCACGGTGTTAATCTAATAGGCTTATATTATTAGTGCATTTAAACTATTATTTCCATATAATAAAATCCAAAATAACTTCCTAACTCAAAATTATAATAGAATATATTGTTATTTAATAAATATAAAATATCTCAATAGAAAATATTTTTATTTCTAATCTCTTATCAAAAGAATTAGTCTAAAAGAAAATATATCCAAAATCACACATTAATATAGTCAATTCAAAATTTATAATATTATAAATATATCAATTCGCCAAAACTTAGTATCGACATAAAATGATTTTAAAAAAATGATTGTTTAATTCAAAATCTGTTTAAAACATATATTCACTCACCGAACTTTAACATTCAAATAATTATCTCATAAAATAATTCTGAAAACTAAACTTAAGATAAAAAAAAACCAATACAAAGCATAGATACATATATATTAATTTAAAATGAAATATCTTGTTAAAAGTCCATTCACTCACCTGAATTGTAGAGCTAAAGTTGGCTACCTTTCATTCTAATTACTAATTCTGATTCCAATTCTTACTCCAACAATTCACCCTATAATCAAAATATCTAAACATAATCTAGAAATCATTTCAATTTACCTCTTATAATCCTTATCTAATTCTACTCTCATTTTTGAAAATTATACATATTTTTCCTATCTCTATAAGTTAGTTAATTCTAACAAAAATTTGACAAAATCTCCTTTTTAAATTCAATTATTTTCCTCATAAAATGAGTCTAATTCCTGCAAAAATATTACAACACAATGCCCATTTAGGGCCTCCAATCATTCAATATATTTTTCACTTCAATTGTCCATAATTTCATCAAATTCAAAATAAATATCTAAAATCCTCCATCCATTATATTATGCATAATTTTCAAATAAATCTCCAATTTTCATTGTTAACTCTCATGAATTCTATTACATTAACTTACTTTTATTAATTCATCTAAACTTTATAATCAAGTCTAATAATTCAATTTAATCCCAACTAATTCTTTAATATTTATCACTAGATTCCCAAATTCTATTTAATCCCAATACCCTTAAATAGCATCCATAATCATCATCAATACTATTAATCTCTTCAAATTTAATTAAATCCTCCCATTAGATAAATTTTGTCAAACCACATTTAGATTTCAAACTAACTTAGCTATACTTAAAATTTATTCTATTAATTCCATAAAATATCATAATAATTCTATAATCCTTAATGATGGTAATAATTTTAATTAATTTCTCTAAATAAAATAAACTTTTGTAATTCTCATAACCTAATCAAAATCACCATTAAACCTCAATTTTTCTATCTACTAATTAGTGACCATCATCATATATCTATCTCGTATATTTTCATGTAATTAAACCTCTAATAAATCTTAATTCCATAATTTAGACTGGAATTATATTTATCAAAAATAGATAAAAATTCATAAAATCTCACAAAAATATCTATAATTCGTGAAAAATATACCAATGTGATCAAGACCAAGAAAAACATGTTTTCCCTTGATTCGCCTCTCGGACCTTGCCAAAACCACCACCTACAGTGGTTGGAGTTTGTTGCTGGCAACATTGGGAAAATGACAAAAGCCATCTTGTAGATCGTCTTCTCGGAATTTCGTCAAAACTTACGACATCGTCATAGGAGTTATCGTTTGCCTAGAATCTCCTAAAAACTAAAGTTTGATGGAAACTTTGATCTATTGTTGCGTTGCTGTCTAACCTCCATTCTAGGCAAATCAATTGTTCATGGAAAGATTACGAAAAGAGCTTTCCATAGCAACTAGAATCACTCAAAAAGGAGCTTTGGTTGAGGAGATATGACAATTTCAATTTTTTGTCCTATTGCTCGTCATTCTCATCGTTTCCAACATAGTCGCCGCCACTGATGGTGATTCTGACTGGACTGGAGGTGGTTGGGTTGGTGGTGGTGGAAGCTCTTCTCTTCCTCTCCCTCTCCCTCCCCTCTTTCTCTTTTCCTCTCTCATTTTCTTTCTTCCCTTCCTTCTTTTCGTTTCTTTGTTTCTTTCCTTTTCTTTCTTCTTTCCTTGTCTTCTTTCCCTATCCTTCCTTGGCTTTTGAAAAATATCAATGTTATAGGTCCCATATGGACCAATCACAACCACCAAAACTCCTTTTTTTTACACATATTATTGTAAATACATAAATATACATAATTAAAACTCTCAAAAATAATTCAACTATATTTATACATTGCTAAAATAATTTTTTTCACAAATAGTATTTTTAATAATTGAGTTTCAAATTTCAAATACTTTATTATTTTACTAATTCTACTTAAATAAAATCTCAGAATCAATAAAATCATACAAAATTTAATATTGAAATTCACTTAAAATATTTATAATAATAATTATCATTATTATTACCTTTATAAAATTTTCACATAAATAATATGATCAAATTTCAAACTTAGAAATACAATATAATATCATAATCACATGTACTTAAATAAATTGAAAATTAACTTAAAAATATTTTACTATTCTTAAAATTAAATTAATTATAATACTAATTACATACGCTTGTATCCAAATCATTTTTTCTAATACAAATTACTCTTATATTGTTTTAATACTCAAATTAAATTTAAAATTCAAATTAATTACCAATAAATATATGTTAATAACTCAAATATTCATAACTTTAGAGAAAATATAATTTGCAAATTTTGGAGTGTTACACTACCATAATCATTTCAGGGAATTGAAATATTTAATGACATTATCTTCTCCTTGTCGCATCTAACCAATTTTAGTATCAATTCATAGACTTAGGAATGATTTCCCTGATCAGAGTACATCGAGTTAACATTGTTCTAGAGTTCCTTTGCTGTTAAATAGCACAAATAGTTAGAGTTAATATCCTCATTCATGGAGTTCACAAGCTAAGTCATGACCATTGAATTTTTTGCATCCCAAGTTGCAAACATCGAATTGTTTGATTCTAGTGCCTTCAAATCTCTAGTCAGGTAGCCAATCTTCCCTCATCCATGGATACACATCCGAATGGATTGAGACCAATATAGAAAATTATCACCATCCATGCAAATAGTCGTGATTTGTATAGAATGTGATTCATGGTTTGAGACTAGGGTTGCATTATTTTTTCTAGCTAGTAGATAAAGGAGGTGGACTCATGACATATTAGACATGGTGATTGAAAGAAAATGAGCTAGAGTTGATATTTACGCTCTGATACCATATAAACTTAGAAGAGAAAATTAGAAAAGAGTTTTTTTTTTTTTTGGTGTATTAACTCTTTTAATTGAATGATTTACACTATTTCTTACTTATAAAGGAATTTAAAGAACAAAATGGTAATTAGTATAACTACACTGGCTAGCCTAATATCTGACTTTCCTAATTTGCAAAAGGTGACTAATTCTATATTTACATTTAAATAAAGACAGTTGACAAATCTCATAGAATAAGGCAATATCTTTAGTAAATCTTTTATTTTCCAATAGTGTTTAAGAAAGGATTTATTTGCCTAAAGTATTTAAGGCATGTCCTATTAGTTGGCTTTTGGTATTGACACCTAAAGTATTTAGGTCATATCCTATTAGTTGGTTCTAGCATTAATTGAAAATCCTTATCCAAGGTCAAATAATATGATCATTGCTAAGTCAATGGACAAGAAGGAACTTAATATAATCAAACTAATATATAGAGTAGACATTATTCCATATTATATGGTTTGATTGGGGAATCTTCAATGAAAGGATAAATTCATCCCTAACTGTATTTGTTGACCTCAAGGCTCCAATGTCATTGATTTTATTAGTTTTGAATATGACAAAATATTAGGAAATTTTAATATCTCTTTTAAATGTTTATATGTTAGATATATCTAAGAAAACTAGAAGAGAATATTTATGAGAGATGATCCTTAGAAAATGTTAAGATTAAAAATTGAATAACAAGAAGAAATAAAAAAAAAAAGCTACTTTATTTAAGCAGTCAAATAAATAGGAACAACCGTATTTAGAAGAATGAATGGCTATTCAAGCTAAGCGAACAAAGAAATTTGGTAAAAATTAGGTAGAATAGTTAAATGGTTATGATATCAAGTGAATATCCTTATGCATTTTGAACAACCCTATGAATGATATATGAAAGCCTTATATGAAAGAAAAAAAAAAAAGATGCATGGGGCACTCTTTCAGTAAAAGCCAAGTTGACTATGTTACAACAGAGTTCATTTGAACTAATGTGTAGAATAATTTTGAAGCCTTTAAAAGACTATATATATGATCAGAAAGATGAATATGTCTAGTTTCTAAAGAATTAAATGGTGTATAATTTAAAAAAAATGAGAAAGGTTAGGTTGAATCTAAAGCTATCATATAGATAAGTCAATTTCAAAATTCTTTATAAATTGATTTACAAGGAGTTGGATGGTGGACCGTATATGCGTGAAAAGCTCCTTTAGTTTAATTTCTGTTGGACTAAGATGATTAATCCTAAGTTTAGAACCTCTTTTAATCTTGACAAAGTAGATTGATCATCACTAATATTTCAAATAAGTGTTGATTTTGCAGAAATGAATCATTCTCTTAAGAAGAAATGAAAGGAATTGATAACCTTCAAAGTGACATGTAAATCGCGACCGCGATCTAGGATTCATGACCACGACTCATGTTAAGACATGCTGAAATTCAAGCAAGCAAAATCACAAAGCCATTTTCGATCGCGATCGATGGAAAAGAAGAAGCCATTCTGTGACAGATGAATTCGCAGTGCAAGTCACGTCTTAGTTGCGACCGTGAATTTCAAAGTAACTCAAGAGGGAAGCAAATCCACAACTACAGCTTGACAAGTGTCCCAGAAAACTGTTGGAAGTCAAATTTCGCAGAGGCATCTTGCTGGTAGCAACCGCGAATCCTGTGGAAGAAAGATGACTTCTTTGGCAGATGAATTTGCGTCCTGTGTCGCAGCCTGTGCAAGAAAACTCGCGACCGCGACTTATATTTTCCTGGTGAACTAATAAGAAGCTGCTACGTGGACTAGCCGTTAGACATAAACGGGGTTTCCCTTGAAGAATTTGGATTTCGCGACCGCAAAAGGCAGTAGCGACCGCGATTTCATCCTGACAAGCATTTAATGCAAAATCTGTCAAACATATCTCAAAGATTTGATGAGCTATGATCTGCAATGTCTCTTTGGTGAAGTTTGGCTATAAATACTTCACCAAACAGCCATGAATATGGTTGTTAAGGAATTTATTACTAGTGATTAAAGCTCTATGAAATTGTGATTGTTAGGTGTGAGCATTAAACACCAAGTAGTGAGGTTTTGTGTTAGCCTGTAAAAACACTTCTAGAAAGGTTTAAGTGTGAGCCTAGTGAAATACTTGAGTGAGGTTTTGTGTTAGCCTAGAAAACACATTGTTGTAAGATTGTGTGTTAGCCATCAAAACACAAGTTCTATAAGTTGGGTGTGAGTTTGAAAACACCATTGAGACAGTGAAATACCCAATTGATTAATTGGGGAGTGGACGTAGCGTCAATTATACATGAACCACTATAAATTGATTGTCTCTCTTCTACTCTTTCTTCTCCCTCTATCTTTGTTCTTAAAATTTTTATTCACCAATTCAACCTCTCTTCTTGGTGCCTAGGGACAACAATTTCTAATAAAATAAATAGTTTGCAATTTGAATATTTGAATAAAAATTGGCACTACATGAATAAAAATTGAATATTTGAATAGTTTGCAATTATGACTATTTGAATAAAAATTGTTTACGTAGGGGATACATGAATAACCCTATTCCATATTGAATAACCCTTAGGAACTGGCATGTTCACCATTTGTATCAACCTTCACCATGAACAAAATTAAAGATTTTCATCTAGAATTGGAGAATAAACTAACACAAATTAGAATGACTTATTCAACCATGTAGCGACTAGTTTTCTATTTTAGGTGTCTCCAACCGTCTGAATGGACTTGGCACTACATAAGAGCATATAATATCACCTTTAAAAGGTTTTCTAATATATTACAAGTGCAAAGATAAGTGTTATCAAGCATTCAAGGCTTCAAGCCTTTCTTCCCTTTTTGTCTTATGTTTCATTCTTATAAAGGGTCAGGGTGTATGATTATAAGTGAAATATTTCGAGTATTATTAGCATATCTTGTGTAAGGATCATCATTAGTTTGTTTAAATTTTATATTAATAAATCTTCTTTATGAATAGGTTTAAAATTGTGCCTTAAAAAGTTAGGAAATATGGTGCCCAAAAACTATCTTGCTTAGGTTGGTGTTGAGCCTAAGAAAGCACTGGTTAGATTTCTCTATTGACCCCGATAAAAGAGAGTGTAAAAGTTCATTTTTAATTGATAAAAGAATAAGTTATAGCTTATCCTATAAAAGATAGTAAAAGGCACTAGTAAGGAAACTAAATGAGAGGATGTAAGAAGGATTGTTTTCAAACTTTTATAAATCTTGGTGTCACTTTCATTGTCTGATTCTCCCTTTTTTATTTGTGATTAATCATCAAATTTCACAATATTTATCATAATTCTATTCACCCCTCCAAGACTCTATACAGGATCAATAAAATTGATTTGTCATGATGTGCAAGCTAGGTGCTAGTCATAATCTTTAAATATGAGGTCAATCAATTAATGAATTCATGATAAATTAAATTATTTAATTTATCTAGTTTTAAATATTTATTTAGAACCATGGCTCATATTTATTGTCAAACAAGTTATGATGTTTATAAGGTCACATATACACATAAAGACTAAAAAGAATATAAAGTTAAAATGAATTGAGCATGACTCAATTGGAACAAGTCTATAATGATTTAGTAGTTAATTGTAACTATCTAATAAGTATAGAGACCTAAAGAAAATTTGGCCACATGGTTGAATCCACCTAATGGTATTAGGTTTAAGGTGCACCTATATATATGCATTAGAGACTATGTGGCCCACCAATGAATGAGTGAGAGTCAAACATTCTATGGCTTATTCTTTAATACTAGCTATTCAAAGCCTTGCCTCTGCCTCTCTTTATTTAGCCTAGCATCATTAGCCATTAAAGATCTTTGCATATTGATTTGAGTGAAAACTTGTGGAGGTTGTACCTCATAATAGAATGGATAGATATGGTGCAATCTTGTACCTCATATTGAAAATTGTATGATAGGTGAATGAATGTTTAGTGGTGCAATCTACTATACAAAGAAGGTATTCTTTCATCTTTGCTTTTTTTATTTTCATTTTTGCTTATTTTGATTCTAATATAAATTCAATATAATTCATGAGTTTGAAAATTTTAAATTTAAATTTTCTTTATGCATTTCTTTACATATAATATAGTGTAATATAAGTTTTTCCAAAATTAGCTAATCAAAATTAAAACTCTAACAATTACTTTAATGTAATCAATAAGTAAAATTGGAGGAAAATTATGATATTATTAAATACTTTAAAAAATATAATAGTGATTTTTATAGCTCATAAAAAGCCTTAAACAAAAAAGTATAACAAATCTAAATCAAAATAGATAACTAAAACAAGTTCTTAAATTTGAGCAGAAACTCAAAGTGACCTAAAAATTGTTTAAATTAAATAATTTTAGGGTTTAAATTGATTTCATTTGAACATATTAAATTGACTAATTATAAATTGTGTACACTCACACGCACGTATATTATTAATTGTGAGATTCATAATTCATCTCAAAAAGTTTGACTAATTATATCTCTAATATCAAACTCAAAATCTATTATTTTTGTTTGAGCTTTGACATTTTAAATGATCTAGAAACTCCATACTAACATTGTTTAGGTTAATAAACTCATATTTAACTAGCAAATAAATAAATAATCTAATTGGAAATCTTATCAGAATTAATATAATCCTAATATAGCTAAACAAAATAGGAAGACAATTCCCTTAGATCATAAGTTTTAACTTTTAGATGTAAACAACTTTGTAAGTATGTATCCATTACAACATGAAAAGATCAAAAGTTGTACCACCTCATCATAATTGGTTTCAAAATTTAATACAATACTGACGAAAGTTTGGTAATTGAATTGAATAAAATTTTAAATTATAATTCAATAACAATTGGTACAAATTATCACAAAACATATAAGATCATTATTTGTAAAAGAGCAATAAAATCACACTCCTTATTATCACAAAAGAACATTGTAAAAATAGTAATAATAATGTTACACATTCAATAATTTGCATATACAAATAGCACTTATAGATAACGTCTCAAATACTTCTCAACTGTGGTATACTTGACTTCTGGATAAAGCTTGGTAGCTTCTTCTCCTTCTTCACCTATATCAAAGTTTGCAAGACACCCCTCGTAACAAATATGATAGTAATGTATCAACCCAACTTGCTCTGCATAGTCTTGCCCTTTTCAATTTGAAGGAAAGAGAAGTAAGACATTACATAAGATCTCAAATTACAAGTCTAAGACATAATGGTATACGATAAAACTAACAAATAAATATTAAAATTACAAGTTGAATAATTTTAGCATTAAAAAATTAAGAGTTTTGATTTAAAAAATTTTAAAAGTTGAATAATCAATGAATTTTTAAATATTAAATTATAATTATAATTACATCAATTAATTGAAATTAAAAGTGAATAAAATGTTAGTGATGGTGGTTTTGATGTTGAAGGTTGTTTAGTGGTTATAGACTTATAGTGGAAGTGATAATGGTGATGGTTATTATGGTGATGATTAGTGAACGAGAATTATAGTAATGAAAAAGACCCTAGTGATAAACTTTTTCTATTCATTAATACATCAAGTAAAAACTATTCATTTATCAAATTAATTGCCCTTTTCAAATTAATAGCATAAAAATAAAATATTATCAAATGCAGCTAAAATTAAGAGTTTAAGAATTTTTATTAAACAAATTCAAAAAATTAAATGCTAAATATTTTCATTTTAAGCTCTTAATATGAATTATCAAACAACCAACTCAAAATTGTTGATGTTGATATCCTCTAGATCTTTAATGAAAGAGTTGAGCTGCAGTTCCAACAGAATACTTGAACTACCACTTGATTATAACTCTTGAGTTTATGATTAAAAGTAACTACGTAATCTAGTCTCTTTCCAAAGTCGATTATATTAGGCAACGTAATGCATTTATTATAACTAAAAGAAAATTTATGCATGTATGAGTATGAGTCAGTGGGTCTATATGTTCATAGATTTTTATGTGTATATACATATACATATTTATTATACCCTATTTCTGATGGTGGCAATTTTATCTTCTTGATGAGTTGGAAAAT
Source organism: Omphalea diandra (assembly GCA_949677035.1). NCBI lineage: Eukaryota > Viridiplantae > Streptophyta > Magnoliopsida > Malpighiales > Euphorbiaceae > Omphalea > Omphalea diandra. The sequence continues at coordinate 14,520 of CATIWR010487079.1, read as the reverse complement.
GAGTAAAATTCAAATGTATATCTTGGTTACCTTTCATGGAATGTACAAAGTCTTCCTTGGAAATCGAAGCCTTGTGGAGTTCTTTTCCGATCAATTTCTCCCATATCTGGACTACTTGTCTTTGAGACAAAATATTGTTTGGAGGCTTGATATACAATGTCTTATTAAGGGTACGAGGGTCATCTATTGTCTTAATAGTGTACATGGCAACATCATCCTCATCAACATAAATTGCTTTTTGATTGCCATCTCCAAGCAAGGTTACATGATCTTTTGAAGGAATGATATGACCAGGTTGACAAAGACCCCCGAGAAAGTATCCTGCAAAGCAATTTGCTGAAACGTAGGTGAAAGGAATCCCAGCTGCTTCAATTGCTCTCCTCACGACCATTTTATCATCAAATGTGACTCTTCCAGGTTCCATAGCATTCCCCATTCTTGCAGGATCAGTCCCAAACTCCGAAGGCAAAAACCTCTATCATGTGTTTGCGTCATAAACATTTAACTTATATTTGTATTAAGAGAAGTCAAGCTAATATTGGAAAAAAAAAAAAAAAAAAAAGTTGGAAGTGTTTTTTAGTGAATTTGACTGTCACTAGAATTTGAAGTCATCTCTCACAATTTTAGAGATGACTTTATAAATAAAAAAAAATGGAAATGTGCACATAAAACCTTAATATTACTTTGTTAAAAGAAATTATTACTCCTTTTGTTTTACAATAACAGTCATTTTAGAGGGATACACACATATTAAGGAAGTAATTAAATAGCTTGAATATTCGTTAAGATGGACAAATATATCCTGTATATATTAAAAAAATTATTAAATAGCTTTAAATAGTTTCAGTATTAATGATGAGAGTAAAATTTAAAAAAGTGTAATAAATGATTCATAGAAATTATAAAATGACAAATAATGTGAAATAAAAAATTTTTCTAAAATGACTATTATTGGGAAACAGAGGGAGTTTTTTTTTTTCTATGATAATTTTTGTTTATGTACAATAGTTTTTATTTATGTTATATGGAAACTTCAATTAGATCATATTTTCACATTTCTGGCACATTTTTGCGTTTTCGAAAACTCTATGTTTTTCATATTTTTTCACTTATATTTTTATAACACGTATTTTTCATTTTTTTCATTTCCTGACATTTTTATTTTTGTGCTACATAGGTTTTTGTTCTTTATCTTCTCCCTTCAAGCATGAAATCCCTCAAGGACTTTTAAGACAATATTATCCAAATGAAATTCATTTTTTACTGTTAAAAAGTCCTTGAAAGGATTGTACACATTCTCTCCATTCCATAGTATTTGTCACTTTTTAAATTTTCACACAAATTAAGAAACTATTTAATAGTTATAACTATAAAAAAAAAAAAAAGTAAATATGACTAAATTACCCCTTTTTAAAAGACTCAAAATGACTAATTCATTAATTACTTGAAAAATATTGATAAAGATAAAATAAGAAAAAAATAATGTTTCATTGAAGATCCAAACATGACAGATAATTTGAACATATATTTTTTAAAAAAATGATAAATATATTAATATATATTTTTTAAATAATGACTAATTCAATAATTGGAATACATATTAATTACTATCAGAATTAGATTGAACTAGCTATATATGAATAACATTTTAATTGCGAAAAATATACCCACATGTAGTGACTATAATTATAATATTGCTAACTCATATATTATTAAAAAAACAATCTAACATTTTTTGGTTATATATATATATATATATATATATTATGATAGATGTTTATATAATTTTAGTAATTTAATAATTCATATAATCATGACTATAAAAATTTTAAATATAATTTTTTAAAAATGAAATATGGTTTATTTTTATTTCATAATTAATAGTTAAACAATAAAATTTGCAAAAGTATTAGCAAACCATAATTCACCCACAGGATTTTATATGTTAGCTAATTGGAGAAGAACAAAAGGAAGGATTATTTCGTTTGGACAGTAATTTCGTGGATATGAAAGTCCTTGATATGAAATTTTCAAACAAGTTTGTTCTCAAAAACATTTTCAACCGTAAAAAAGTCCTGGATATGAAAATTTCAAAAGTCCATCTAATTCGTTTAGACGATATTTGGAATTTTCAATACGTTTGGAAAATTCCATATAATTCGTTTGGACAATATTTGCGTGCTGTCTAAAAAGTAAAAAGTCCTTGATATCGATGTTTTTAAAATCAAAATAGTTAGCCAGCCAGTTCATAGATTCAACCGATATGATTTAATAGATATTTTTTATTTTTGAAAAAATATATAAATAATATTTAAAAAATATTAAAAATTAGAAAATTATTTTTTAAAATTGAAATTTTGAGTAAAATAGTGTAATTTTTAAAAAAAATTAAAATTTTTCAAAAAAAGAATATAAGTTTAAGTTAAATTAGTTTGATTTAGTACTAATTTTATTTTTCCGAATTTTTTTCGATTTTGATCCATTTTTTAGGGTGATGTTTTTAACATTGAACCAGAACTGAATTATTTCTAGTTTTACTAGTCCAACTGGCCAGTTCAATATATATATGAATAACATTTTAATTGCTAAAAAATATACTCACATATAGTGACTATAATTATAATATTGCTAACTCATATATTATTAAAAAAACAATCTAAAATTTTTTGGTTATATAATCTATAAACATAATAAAAAATTAATAAAATATTTAAAAATAAATTACATATTAAGTCATTTAAAATTTTAATAGTAGTGATTATCAAAATTTTGTCAAATAGTTGACAATTATTAGTTAAGAGTTGCCAATCATTAGCCCTCAAAAAACTATCAGTAATATCTATCATTAACAACTAAATAAATCAATCCTTAGATTTTATTTGTCTTTTATTAGTATTGGAAAAAGTTATTTTTGTAGGCTCAAAACAATGAGTAATTATTTTTTTAGCATTTTATAAACTGTCACTTACTTTATAGATTTAGTACCTGTATGATTTGATTGATTAACTCATAAGTTTATGTGGTAGACTCAGATAGTTGTATGACTCCACTTGATTGTGAGAATAAACATTGTATATATGTATTGAGGCAGAATTTTAAATTGAATTAGATATTAAACTGGTTAATTGATTGATTTTTTATTCAATAAGTTCGAGAATTAATCCAATTTTCATGATTTAAAATTATGAAAATAAAATATTTCAAATAGTAAGAAATTAAAAACTCTGTTATAATATTAAAAAATAATAATTTTAAAAATTGATTTGAATCTAGTTAATTAATTACTATTCTCATTTTCAATTTTATATGTTCAACTAACACTGCTGAAGATGGAGATGCTTTTATGTTAAAGATAAATTTTGAAGGTGGTAAGATAATTAAATTGGAGAAATCATCTTAAAAGTATACCTTAACATTTGGCGCCTCCTTAATGGCGTCAACAAGGTTGAGTTGGAGGAGGATTTGGTGACTTCTAATGTGGACGCCAGAAATTGCACAAATAACAACATCAACTAATTTCACTGCATCCACAAGGCTGCTGTGGTCCTGAAGAGAACCCTTCACAAGATGGGCACCTTGCTCCTTGAATGACAATAAAACTTGAACTTTCTCTATATCAACACCAATTTCTGGTCTGAAGAGTACGTAAGTCTCATGATCCAGTGCTAAACTTGCCTTCACCAACCTCTTTCCTAAGTACCCAGTTCCCCCTACTATCAAAACTTTGCTTTTCTCCATTTCTTTCACTCTTTTGTGTGGTGCAATGGAAGATATGTATCTCCTATATATATGGCTTTCCATGGTAGTTGAGGATTGATTATTATTATTATTATTATTTCCTTTGTTTGGTTAGGTTGTCGTTTTTGCGTTTGATTTTAACGTCGCTTTGGGTTCAAACAAGCTTTGCTTCTCTTCTATACTATTTATTTGCCTAACTTTAGATTCGGAACAAAACTTTGTTCACATTTCTCTTACAAAGAAGTTTGCCTGCATTAAAAAACGAAAATCCTTGGAATAGTGGCTAGCTATCTCAAACAGTTAGATAGTGATATAAGTGGAATACCCTTCTCTTTTTTTTTCAGTGGCAGATTATGTAATAAAGAGATAGCAAACATGTAGAAGTAGTTGAGTAGAGAAGAAAATTATAAAAGGCTTTGCTACACATGGCAGATTATGTAATAAAGAGACGGTAAACAAAAAGAAGTAGTTGAGTAGAGAAGAAAATTGTAAAAGGCTTTGCTATGGGTTGGTTACCTTCTTTTTTTTTCTTTTTTTTTTCAGTGGCAGATTATGTAATAAAGAGATAGCAAACATGTAGAAGTAGTTGAGTAGAGAAGAAAATTGTAAAAGGCTTAGCTATGGATTACTTTTTTTTTTTTTTTTCAGTGGCAGATTATGTAATAAAGAGATGGTAAACTTAAATAAGTCGTTGGGACGAGAAGAAATTTGTAAAAGGCATTTCCACGCATGGGTTAGATGGGCAACTCATTTAAAAATATTGTCACACGAATAAAAATGGAGAAAAAAAGCTTTTTGAAAGACCCAAAAGTTACAAGGATATAAAAGTAAATGACATAAATCTATTTTACTTTCAAATATTATTACTATATTTATCTTTTAATTTTTTTACTTTCTAAATTTATTTTTTAAAATTTTGAAATTATATTTATTAAATTATCATCAATAATAAATATAATAATTACTTTTCTTTTATTTTTTAAATATATTTATTGTAATTTTATAATACAAATTTTAAATTCTAAAAGCAATAACTTATTATAAAAAATTAATCGTACTATAACTTTATAATTTTTTTAAAATAATAAATTATTATAAAATTAAAAATGATTTATTAAAAATTATTATATTAATATTAAATTGGTGTTAATTTAATTATTTTATAATATTTAAGTTACAATGCACTAATTGAATTAGAGGTATTTGGTTTGGTCTATTTAATTAGTATGACTAAATAGATTAATTTTAAAAAAATTTTAAAATATATACATAACTAATATTTAAAATATTTTTTATAAAGTACAATATAATATAGTAATGAAAATTAATAGAATTAAATTAAACCAATCAAATTGATTCCATTTCTCAATTCAAACTAAATAGTTAACATTCCTAAAATAATGTAATTTTTTAAAATTTTAAATTTTTTTGCACAATGATATAATTTTAAGTTGAACTATTTTGATCCAGTTTTTAGTTTTAGTTAACTTTCTCTTTTGACTAATTTTTATTGACCAATTTTAATATTAAATTGAATTGAACAACGACTCTATTCTCAATTTTATCATTTTAGTCTAATTCTTAAAATATTGCTTTGTATCAATTTCTTTCACTAATGAGAAAATTTTAAAATATTGCTTTGTAGTAATTTTCTTTCACCAATGAGAAAAATATATGTTATCCTACATGATGATCTAGATAAAAATAATGATGATTGTGAAACGTATAATTTTTTTATGCCAATACATATGGTACACAGTATAGAAATAATTATAAATAGGACAATTTAGATATTATGAACTTTCCTTTTATCTTAGAACAAAAAAGATGAAAAAATGGCAATAATATTTAAAAGGAATGTGGTATGATTTATTATGGATATGTGTTATGCTATATAATGAGCTTGCTAATAACAATTATGATTATGAAACAATTCACCTAATTATGAAACTTGTAATTTTTTTATGCTATTATGTATAAAACGGTATAAAAAGAATTATGGAATGAAAAAATTTAGCTTCAGTTGAATTGTTTGTTCTCTTAGAAAAATAAAGAAAAAAATATAGTCATAATATTTGAAAGAAATGTGGTAAAATATATTATGGATATGTGTTATCATAAGTAATGAGGTTGCTAATTACAATCATAAATATAAAATAATGTATCTGATTACGAAACATGTTACTTTTTTATACTATTATCAAGGGTAATTTATTTCAATAGTCACTAAATTCTAATCAAAATTTTAACGTGGTCACTAATAATTGTTTTTGTTCAATTTAATGACTAAACTTTAATTTTTATGTTATTATGATTTATTGGTCTATTTTTCTTGTGATTTTTATTTCGTTATTAAATTATTTCGAATTTTCCCTTATAAGAAAATTTTGAATTTCTATTTTTACGAGTTATGATAACAAATCCAAAGCACAAAATCAATTAGAGTTAAAAAAAAATCATTAAAAAATAGCTAATAAACCACAATAGAATAAAAATTAAAGTTTAATGATTCAATTGGACAAAATTAATTTTTAGTGATTGCAATATAATTTAGTCATAATTCAGTGACCATAAGGAATATTTATCCCCTGTTATATTTGAAAAATACAGACGCATTATGAAACATGACAATCAAGCTTCTAATTGTTTCTGTCTTAGAACAAAAATAAACAAAAAAATATAGTCAAAATATTAAAAAGGAGCGTGATAAAATTTATTATGTATATATATTATCCCACTTTATGAGCTTACTAATTACAATGATGAATACAAAACATCGCACCTCAATATCAAACATTTTTTTTTTTTTTTTGCTAGTGTGCATGAAATAATACATAATGAACAATGAAATGGAACAATTTGATTTCTATATTATGCTATATAAAAATAAAAATACTGGAGCAAACAAAAATAATCATAATATTTGAAAGGAATATGGTAAAATCTATTATATCAGAGTTGTCTTAAATAATCAAATTAGTAATGACAATGATAAATATAAAACATTATATCTGAATATGAAATATATTACCTTTTTTTATGATATTATGCTTAAAGCACTACAAAAAGAACAATGAAATGAAGTAAACTCTTTGTTTACATTGCTAAAATTGTGCAATACTTAACTTTTAATTTTACCAAATATTATTTTAATTTATATTTTTTTTGAAATCTTCCTATATTTTTTTTTTATGTATTTCAAATATCTAAATTTTATATCTAAATAATCTTGAAATTAGTAATATTATGCTTTTTTAAAAATTGTGATGTAGATTAAATTTGAATAATATGTTGGTTAATTAGTTTATATACAGCTCAATTTAATATTTTAATTTTCATAAATTTCATTAAGTTACTAAATTAAAATTATATAGTAATTAAATTAAATTTTAAAATAAATAATAAGTATTTCAACTTTAATATATTCAAAACAAATGCATTAAGTATCATCTAGATAATATTATTTAGATGATACTTAATGCATCTATTTTTAATGTCAAATATTTAAAAAATTACAAATATATGTTTATTATAAATGTATTAACTATTTAATGATTTTTATTTCTTAAATCTATTAATCATATCATTTTATATTAATAATAGAAAAATGATGTCTTCTCAAAAGAAAATATTAATATTTACAAATCTATTAATTATAGTCACAATGCATTCTGATTTTCCTCAAAAATTTTGTCCCCTTCTAGGGTCTTTTTCTAAGGTTGAGACTATTGGTCTTTTCATTTCAATGTAGAAATGAAGAAGAGGAGTAGAAAAATGTAGAAATGAAGAAGAGGAGTAGAAATAGTGGTAAAGTTCAAGTTAAGTGAAAAAAATTGAGAAATTTACAATTTTCTTCTGATGTTAATTATCTCTTTATCATAATTTTTATTTATTAGTTATACTGTCATAACATTATCTGTTATGCCCACCTGTGTAACTATTGTAATTGTTATGGATAGTTAATCACTATACGTATCAGTGCCCTTAAAAAATTGTCATGGCATAACACTTCAGATATTTTAAACTTATTTTAGTCTTTTTATTAGTTCAAGGAATAATGGTGTAATTTATTGTCTTCAATAATTTCTTTTTTCTAAAAAAGGTCTACTTAGCCAATTATTTGATCAAGTGATAGACTAAATTACAGTCCTTAGAGAGTCGGCAAATAAGAAAAAAGAAAAGAAAGAGGAAGAAAATTAGACCAGTAAATTAATTGATCGATTAGTCAATTTTGGAGTCAATGGATTTAATCGTTCTAATTCAATTAATTTAATAGTGATTAAAATGCAAACAATATCATTGCAATAGCTCTAAAAAATTAAAAATATATAAATATATCTATAATAATTAAAAATAAAAAGACAATTTTAAAAATTGGTTCAGGACTAACCAAACTAATTATTGATTCAATTTCATATTCGATCAATTCGATTTAATTTTCAAAACACTATCAAAAAAGAAGAAGAAAAGAAAAGGAAAAGAAGAGAAAAAGAAATGAAAAGACGGGAAGAGAAATCAATCATAACATCTTCGACCATTGTTGGGTTATACCTCCATCACCATCATCTTTTCTACATCAGGGTCGATCAACAGGCACTGATAACACCATTGATGGAAGCACATGGTGACCAATGTAAAAAACAAAAAACAAAAAAAACAATAAACTTTAAAAATTTATTTCAATCAAATCTAATATTTGCTTCTTATGAGTAAGATGTCATTAAAAAGATCTTCTTACAAACTTTTCGTAGACATCTGAATCGATTTCATCCAAAGGTATGATCGGTCAAAGTTATGATTTTTCTAATTTTAGTTATACATTTTGAATAAATGAAAAGTTTCAATTCATGGAACAAGCACTATAAACTCTTGAAGTTAAGACGCATCTAGTAGTAATCCAAAAATTTTCATTGGTCATCGATTAATACTAATCCATATTGTTCAATTATGAAGTTTTGGCCACTAATTTATCTAATACATTCCTATCAATATTCTAATAATTTTAAAACATATATACAAAGTTAATTTTACATAGGTAAATGTGAAACTCACTATTTATGTGTTAAACAGCAGTATTTATAGAACTAAATTTTGTTTTAAATAAATATATAATAAATAATGATATTATTTTGAAGTTATACACCTATAGATTTAATTTAATTTGGCCTCGAGAAGTATTTTAAATCTTTAAATTTACTTTAAACTATCTTAAAAGTATTTTTATGAGACACGGTCGAGATAAATAAGAAAATTGAGAAGATGCATTAATTGTAAGAAAATGAAATATTTTATAAAGATAAGTGGATAACTATAGAGTTTTTTGAGTGGTTAAAATAAAATATTAGGTTTTTTTGACCTTGAGCTAGATCTGTATAGATTTGATTTAGAAGTTGGGTGATGGTTCTATTGACTACTCCTTTACTTGATTAAACAATTGTAAATTACAAGGATTTGATTTGTAGATGTTCATATAGATGTTAGCTCATTAAATCATATCATTGATAATTTTTATATTGTACCATTTGCGAAGTCCAATGTTTATCCTTATTTGCCTATTTTTCTAGGACTAATGAGTTTGAATTGAAATAGTCGAGATGTTGCTCTCCTTCCTTTTAATAGTTACCATATTGAATAAAACTTGATTGTGACGTATATGTGTTAATCTAGAATTTCGTAATTATAGTAATAGTTTATAGATATATTATGGTGAACAAGATAATCTTCTTATTGAATGCTTGTTTGACTACAAAATATAATTTAAAATATAAAACACTATGTTTAGAGAAACATACTAAAAATATTGAATAAAAATGACTTGTGATATTGTGATTATTTAAAATAACTATTATTAAAGTTAGGCTTACTATGATACCGATAACCTTATGTATTTTCATTTTCTAGCATCAACACGTACTAGTTTGGATTAGTTACCTTATTTATCTTAAAATTTAAGATATAATTCTTGAGAAACTACTTTCCTTATAGTACTAAAAATTTTTTAATGTAACAAGACAAGATTTTGAGAGAAAATTTAGTTAGAAAATACAAATTTGATTTTAGATGCAACTATCTCTAATGGTATCATTCATTCGATAAACTAATTTGGTAATTTATTATTTCAATTTACAACTTAAAAATAAATTACCAATAATAATAATATTTAAAACTTTATAATTAAAAATATATTTTTAAAGTTCATACAAAAAATAATATTTATTTTTTGTGAAAAAAGAAATAATATATTTTTTAAACGAATGGAAATAAATACATTAATTTTTTTCTACTACATTGATGTAAGATCAAAATTAGAAATTTTTTGTAAGATCAAAATTAGCAATTTTTTTAGCTTGATTTGAGTCAAATTTCAAGCTACAAAGTTGACCCTAATGAATTATTTTTTTAACTATTTAATGGGGCTAACGAGTAAAAAATATATCTAATTTATTTTTCAAATAAAGTGTATCTCAATATATTTTTTGAATTTAAGCTAATATCTTTATTATTTTAATATTTTTTTGGAATTTAAGCTAATATTTTGAATTTTTTCCACACCACTTCATCCTACTAGTGGCTACAGTTGAGTCCTTGTCTAGATTTTTTTTTTAGAAAATACATTATTAATAAAGTAATTAAAACGTAAGATAATACTTCAACAACAAAATTGATCCTAATAAAGTAATTGTTTTAACTGTTTAATGGGATTAATAAGTAAAAAAGATATCTAAAATATTTTCAAAACAAGCCTGTTTTAATATTTGCTCCCAATTTAAGCTGATATTTTGAATTTCCCACACCACCTTCACTACTCAAGTGGCTATAGCTGCATCATTGTTGAGATTTTTTTTTAATAAAGTAATTAAACTGTAAGTTAATGACTTTTTTTTTTTAGATTGAAAAAGATAGAATGAAAATGTGAAATCTATTGTTTTCAATTAGTTGTTCGGTAAAACAAATATTAAGAGAATGGAAATAAACTTTATATTAATATGATCCATTTATTTTGTATTAATATGCTCCGCTGCTATGATAATATACCCTTTAATTTTGCATTAATAAGGGGTTTTGTATTAATAAGGGGTTGTATTATACTAATGGAGTTGAAAGAGAGGTTGTGAGGTATGAAAATATTTTTTTTTGAACATGAAATAGAGATTTCATTAAAAGTGAGAAATTTACAGGAATAATAAATTACATCAACAATCATAATCTGAATAAAAAAAGCTAAAATTTAATATTAATTACATAAAATCATAGAACCTCACTCCACATTAAAAAAGTGAGTACTCTCCATCAACAATACTCTATGAATACACACATTTCTAATCCTACACTGAAGAGGAGAGAGAGAGTATCAAGTCTCAATAATACTTTAAAACATTGATTGACTTGAATTTGGGTCCTATGTCAAAAAGGCTTTCTCCGGCCTTTATAGTAATAGATCTTCAATGCTTCAATTCTACTCCTTTATACAAATGGGAACTTAGATCCGAACTCACCACGTGGTGGAATTCACCTCTATGAAAGTAGATTTAAAAATTCAGATAAATCTCACTAGTGGAGGAGTAAAAAGGGACATAAAAATTCAAATTTATACATAAAACTACTTATTCATAAGATAGATGATGAAACAAATTCAAAGAAATAGGTTGCTATTGGCTAAAAATGGCAAGCAACCCCCTGTGAAAGTTCAAGAGAGAGACATTGAAGGTAGAAGAAAATGAGTTTCAGAAGAGAGAGAAGTTAGATATTGCAAAGTTGATGATCTTACAACACGGGTATAGAATACACTATCTTAAATATATTAATTGCTTTATTATTGATTTGTTGCAAGGTAATTAGCAATTTAACTTTATGACCTTACAAAGTGTAGAGATTTGCAAACTAAAACTCTAACTCTGGACAATTTGTAATTAATGTTTTTAAAATCGGATCATTAATAAATTGATTTTCAATTTGATTGGTATGACCAATTTGATTGATTTGATTCAATTAATTTAATGATAAATAAAATTTAAAAAATTATTAAAATGGCTTTGAAAATTAGGAGAAATATTAAAATATGTAATATATTTATAAGAATTAAAAATATTAAAATAATATTAAAAATCAATCTGAATCTAAACAAATTTATTGTTGGTCTGACTTTCAGTTTTATCAATTTGATCGGCCAATCCGGTCCAATTTATAGAACATTACTTCTAATAGAACTTTTCAAAGGATTGGATAGAAATTTTTTGGACAAAAAGGAAAAAAATCTATATCTATATTTTATATTATAATTTCAAAGCAAAGAAATTATTTTTAAAATTTTGATGAAAACTTCTAATTTTAAAACATTCTTTAATTTTAATTTTATAGAATTTTTATTTTTATGTTGATTCATTTTTAAATAAATTATTTTAGAGTATTAGAGTTTAATTTATGGACACATAAACAAATAGAAATGGCAAATAAGTCAGGTCAATGATGTCACAATCCAAATTGAGGAGATCATTGACTCTAGACATTGAGTAAGTGCAACGCTATCGAGATCCATTTTAAGCCTATTCTCATAAAATAGCTTGCTAAACCATCATCATAAACTCATAACAACATTATTGTTGACTGTGTGATCTCAAGGTTGATAAGACATTTGTCTTAATCATATGTTTGAATGATGTATTTTGAATAATAACAAAATCTTAAGAAGTTTTAACTTTTATATTTGAGTATTTTATTTTGTTACTTAATCTTTTATTAAGGTTAGAAGATGTGCCTACCAAAGAGCATGAGGGCATTACCCTTAAGATACTTTTAAAGATATAAGCAAAGCATCTTAAGCTGGTAAGACTTGAGTATGTTGAAGGTATTTGGTGCACGACAAAAATGAAGTGAGAAAGAGAAGATGGTAGGCTCCAATAATCATGAAAACTACACTAATATACATGGAAGGAATCCAACCGATATTGATAAAGAATAATAAGCATGGAAAAAAGCCTTTAAGAGGTACCTTAACTCAACTACCTAGTTCAAAGATGATATAATGATTATGGAGGAAAACATAATGATCATAGAAGTGTTTAACAAGTGTTAAAGGAGTCTAACAGCCATTGAAAAACCTTTAGAAAACACCTTAACTAGTATGTATAATTTTGGACATCAACAATGATGTTAGTTCGGATAAAGATGACGCAACCCAAGAGGGAGGATGAATTGGGTTGAAAATAAAAACACAAACACACATTGCGGAAGCAACAACTACAAATCAATACAGAGATTGATAATGGTTCAACAATGTGCCTACTCCACTCCTCAAACTTTCACTTAAACTTTTTCTATTCTTTTTTCAGGCTCAAGAAAAACCTTTCATTTTCCAAGTTAAGGAAGAACTTTCTTATTTCTAGACTCAAGGACAACCTTTACAATTACTTTCTTTAATAAGGAATAAGAGAGTCAATCCAACCCTTGGTACTTTTCTAAGTACAATACTAACTTTTTAACCACTAGCAAAGATAAATTTAAACAGTGTCAATACCTCTCAAAATAGATAGCAATTACATTTTTAGAGCTCAAGAAAACCTACTCTCGAAGGCTTATAAAATAATCATCACTCCACCCAAATTAAAGCAACACCAAAAGGTTTGCACAAATAGCTTGCTAGATGTTCTATAGTTGATTACAAATGTTCTCTAAAATTTCTAACCTTTTTTTGATCTTCATAAATGTTTCTTATATAGCCAAAACTACAAACTAGCCATTAGAACAATTGGCATTCAGTCTAATAGTTTTTCTGCAAAATTAGCCGTTAGAGGAGACAACGCCCATTGATTCTCAACCACGTCTGTTGAACTTGTAACCGATAGTTTCAATGCCCATTGTTCATTCTTCCATGGTTGTTGGCTTCCACCTCAATGCTCATTGGAGTAAAATCAATGTTCATTATTGATTTTCTAGAAAGCATAAACTTAATGCTCTATTTTTCAACAACTGCATAACTGCTTTAAAGCATATTAGAAAATTCTCAACACTTGTTGGATATACCTTAAACGTCTGTTGAGATATAAAGTGCACAATGCCTATTATGAAGGACCAACGTCTATTTCGAGTTCTAATGAGTTTTGCTCAATCTAAGGCACTTAGTCCAACGTATATTGCAAATATGCAATGCCTGTTTTTGGGGCAAGATCAACTCTTGTTGCGAAATCTCAACACCCATTGTGAGGTCTAAAAAGCATAGTTCAAACTAGAACACTTATTCAATGTCCGTGGTGAGTTTCTCAATACATGTTGGATGGTCCATAACACTTTAGACATTAAGTACTCGTCCAACACCTATTATTGTTCAATGCTCGTTGAATTCATTCTCCCTTTTTATCATTCGTCGAGTTTGTTCATAGGATATAAAAATACTAAAATACAAACATTAGAACTTCTCAAAGTTTTGTCATTATTTTGTTATCATTTAAAACACATCATTCAAAGTAGATGAGTGATACCATTGTATTGAGGTCACACATATTTTCCAAACATTCTCCCCATTGACCTAACAAATGACCATTGCAAAACTCTAATAGGAGTTGTCTGATAAATATAACAGGCATTGCAAACATATAGTGACAATTGAAAAGAGTCTTTAGGATCTCGATAACTTTGGAAAAGCAATAATGGATAGTTTTTTCAAAAGCTTCCAAAACTAACCAACTTGTTTCTACCGACTAAGTGTCGGTTAAGTCATGTTAAGTCAATGTATTTGAGTAAGGGTATTTGTAATCCCACTGCTGCCAAAGGATAAAGCTATTGATT
>CATIWR010487029.1:0-10904 GCA_949677035.1 Omphalea diandra | reverse complement strand
TATATATGCATCATCTTAATTAATGTAGTTTAATTGCTTACCATGTTTATTTTATTTTTTTTCATCAACATATTTTAGTTGCCTTTCAACAATTTTACTTTATTTTTTAATTTTGGTCAAAAGTGATGTTCTCCTATTTCATGAAAGAAAAGTAGAAATTAATTAATTATTGCAATTTGCAATTTGAAAATGAACTATTGACCTAATTAATCAGAAAGAATAATATTAAAAAAAAATTATACTGCCATGCCTAATTATAGTTTCATTTCTTTAATATATTGCATCTTCTTATGAAGTGGTATTGCAACTGTCAATGTTTGAATTTTATTTATGTCAAATTCACTTATCTATAAATCATTTTAATATGTGAAGTGCTTTGAAAATAATATAATTTGAATTTAAATTCACTGAGAGTCTATGAAAAAATAATTTCCCATAAGTTCGTTAAATATGACATAAAAAAAATTTTAATTGAATTGATCAAGAAAAATATATATTAAGCAAAAGTAAAGAATATTTCTTATTGTGCAAATTAAAAAATAAATATTTGATCTAATGATAAGCTCTTTATTACGAAATTGATCGTATTGTTGGCCTAATAAAATCGTGCTTAAGAAAAAATAAATAAATGATAAATGTGGGAAAAGGATATTGGTTGTTGGGTAGGTGGGTCGCATCCGCATGGCACGGGAGATCAGAAAAAGCTAACGAATAATACAAATATATGACTTTCGGCCAAGCATTTTCTGTAATTATTACAACGATTTTAGTTGTTTTCTTAAAATTTTCTAGTTCTAAGTGAAGCCTAAAGACTACTACTCCAACTGGTTGCCAAGTGACAATATATATATATATATATAATATAGCTTCAACTTTTGGCGTGGGATTGTATGCTTTTTGCCCTTTCAATTTGTTTCGCGCCTTAGATTTTCTTTCTTGAGCTTTTATTGCTTTAGAAAATGAATGAAACCAGAAAGCATTAACAATGGCCAAAGTAATTACTGTACTTTGTCCTTATTTTTTAGTTTGTGTCATTAGAAGATAATGAAAAGTGATTTTGGACCCAATGAACATACAAAGGTTCACTACTTGCTCTAAAAATTTGTGTGAAACAATAAGATTCTTTATCATTTCATGCAAGAAAACAGAATTTCCTCCTCTAACGTTGCCACTTGCTTTCCCAAAAGGTTGAATTCTCATTATTTATCAACAATATTTTTAAATTCTAAGATGTTATTTGACATGAAATTACTTATGTGGAAGTAGATTAGTGATGCATTTTAAGAGGGTATTTATTGAAAAGTTGAGTTCTACAGTATTTTAATCCATATATTTTTTTAAAAAAGTGCATTATAATTATGTTTGATTTACTCTTTAATTTTTTTTAAAAAATATATAATAAAATGTTATTTTATTTTAATCTATTAATATAAATAATTTTATCTTATTAAATAAATAATTGTAAAATAATAATAATTTTATCTTATTAAACAATTAATTGTAAAATAATTTAAAATATATTTCTCATCTTCTTAAGAAAGTTGTATTGAGAAAATTTAAGGAAAAAAAATGCACCACGTTTAAGTGGATGATTATGAAGATGAGCAAATTGATCTCTTTTAATAAGTTACTTCCTTTATACTTATATTGATCTCTTTAAATAAATAATAACCATTTCTAATGCACCACTTTTGTTACTGCCCAACTTGGTTCCAACTAAATTGGGTCCCCAAAAGCTGCTTGGTGAGTAAAACCAGAGAGCCTGAGTCCCTGAAAGTGACTATGAAGTGCTTGAAAAAATAAGAACCCACTAATTATGAAAGCAATTCTGATGGTTCAATTATTTACCATCATTTTGGATTGATTTGCAGAGCAGCAATTTTAAATTTTAGTGCATCTTATAATGGGTAATCAAGCAAGTCTTATATGATCAATGTATCAACTTTATTAGCACAACTTGCATTAAATGTAATAGAAGAAGTTTTTGTCTTGCATTTCCCATAAAATCATCAATTATTTACATAATGCCCAAAAAGTCTGGCTAAAGTTAGTGGATTTAGGACTAACTAATGTAATGTTTCTAATTGCCTATCTAAGTATTTGCCTACAATTCATCAAAAATTTACTGGATACACAAAATGGGTCTTTGATTAAATTAATTTTTATTTTACCAGTACTAAATTGGTCTATAAATATCAAACTCTAGTTAATAAAAAAAATTCAATGGGCTTCCAGTCCAAATAAATAAGCAAAACCAAAATGAATGTTTGGTTTAAATTAAAATTTTAATAAAAATCATATTATTAATTAACAGAAATTAACAAAAATAACCTATGCGATAATAAATCATGTATGTTCAGAAGATAATAACTTTGCCCACTTAGCCAAGTTTTATTTTTAATTGCATGTGGCATTATTTTAGCATGTAAGTAACCTGCGTGCGTGCATCCAAATACTTCCAATTTGGGTTGCAGAAATTCTATTATTATCCCCAAATGATGAGTCATGCGAACACTTATGGTAATAGGAACAAAAGTTCGAGCAATTTCCAAGTTCAGTGCACTGGGATATGGATTGTGCAATATATTCCCTACAGACACCAACTATAGAGTAAAATGGCTATACATTGATGAGGATAAAAAACATCATTTATATATAATTATTATTATATTCATAATTACTACTATCTGAATATTAATTTTTTTACTAAATATAAATTATATATTAATTTGATGTATTATATATCAAAAAATTGCACAGTATTTAAAATGCATACATATATATACACTTTAGTATTTGTACTTATCATGGAATAACTTGTCTTAAATTTTGATAATTTGTGCATAATAAAAATTATATGTTAAAATTTAAACAATTTTAAAACATATTTTCGTAC
This sequence comes from Omphalea diandra, assembly GCA_949677035.1. NCBI lineage: Eukaryota > Viridiplantae > Streptophyta > Magnoliopsida > Malpighiales > Euphorbiaceae > Omphalea > Omphalea diandra. The sequence goes on along the minus strand of CATIWR010487029.1, from coordinate 8,008 downwards.
GACAAAATTTTTTTTTATAACTATATTGAATGAATTTTTTTACTTTAAACTTATTATTATTATTATTGCTTTCTTCACGTGCCATTGTTGTCTTTTTCAATTAGAAATGTGAAATTGTTTTTATAGCAGTCAAAGTGTTAAAAAAAGTATGTATAATATTTCGAAATTTTTTTATATAAAATCAAGGATAGGATAGTCAAATACATATAATTAAATTAGTGGAAACATTTTTGGAAAATGTGATATTATCACTTATTTAAAAACACACAATAAAAAAGAAACGAACTTCAACGTCTTTCACGAAAAAAGTCACACTGTGATACAGTACCACTATTGACCACTGGATTTTATGAAATTCAATTCTAATCGTCCATGGGATAATTGGTTACCTGAAGAGGCTCTCAAATGTTTATTTCATCCACAGAAAAGTGACAGATAATACCAATTTTTTGTATTAAAATTTTCTTTATGTATTTTTATTTCTATAAGAATTTACAAGAATTATTGGGTCTTATAAATTTATTTAAACCGTGATTAGATCCAAGTTGTATTAAAAAAAAAAAAAGTACATATTTCACTAAAGCTACTTATTGATGTGAAATTTAATTACCTATAAACTGGCTAATGCACCGATACGTCTATGTACCTAAGCGTTATAATAATCATGTAAATGTGAACATGGGTGTAAGATGATGACTTGGAGATTTCAACAATGGCTTTTGGTTTTAGTTGTTTGCAGAAGAAAACAAGGAACAAAAATGAAAAGTAAAAAGTTCTAAGTTAGAAAGGTATGTGTGCAATGAGAAGGAAGTAAAGGCAAAGGGAAGTGGGACTTCACAGATCCCTTTGTGGCTTCAAACACAAGATCGAACTTTGAAGTAAAGAATAGTTATCTTATCAATCAAACAGTGGAAATGGATTATTCAGGCCAAATATAGTTATCTTTTATATATATATATATGGATTATAGGACAAAATTAAGATTATGATCAATCAGTGTTGCTGATATTTGCAAATCCTGCTGCAGATTTAGCATGGGAAAATCCAAATCTTTATGCAACTTGCTTTACCTAAATGACATTGAAATATCACCAATTGATGAAAACAATAGGCAGTGAGAGGAACATTAGATTCATTTTTCCTAGTGAAGCAAGCACGTTCACGCCTACTGTCTAGAGATATTTTCTTGCTCAGACTATTAAGATTGCAGTAACATAAAGAATCATATATTGTTTTTGTATGAAGAACATTCTACAACTATAAAGCACCTATATCCATTAACTGTAGTAGCATTCCTTTTTCCCTTTTCATGAAACAAATCACTCCTAATGATTCTCATATGATCATCTATTATGCCATTTTTGACAATCATACATAGCATGTTCTATCAGACACTGATTATTCTATTGTTGGTTTGATAATTGCGGCGCATATTTTATCTCTATTGGCTACCCTAGCTATCACCATCAAAGTCATTCCCCACATTCCTATCTCATTCTGGGTAGATATGATGGCTATATCCAATCCTTAGAATAACCAGAACATGCTTCCACATAGTAATGAACAAGGAGATATGGACAAGCCAAAACAGAATCATCCAAATTCTTTTGAACTACTCACATTGAGACATACAAGTTGCTTGAGGATTCCTATGATTGGAAACTGTTGTCATTAACTTCTAAATGATAGTACACCACATTAATATATTTATAATATCAAGAATAATAATAACAATGAAACTTTACATAAACAACAATGAGACTTTACATACTTTGTCCTGATCTTGTTGGACGTAGTAAAACCAATTTATGAAAATCAATGTCAAATGATTCAGAACACTGTTCAGCGTGAACAACTGATCCTTGTGTTCCACGAATCATTTGTCAAACTTGGTGGGCAGAAATATTAAATTCTGCATTGCAAAAGTAGTCATTGACATGCAATAAAGATGATAGTCATTTTCATCATTGACGCCGAACACTGGTCACTAAACTGCAGCTCAGTTCAATCACAATTGCTAAGGTGTAACAAGCTTTCATGAAATGAGCAGGAAACCACAGAACGAACTGTTCAAGGGGAATAAAATAAACAAAAACAGTAGGCTGCTAGTTAGTTTTATGTGAAAAATTCAGCCCTTCCATCATTGTGATGTAAAATAATAATTAGTCCCCAAGGCATAAGCCATTAGGAAATAAAATAACACTAGCCCCAACTAGGTCTCCCACCTCTTCATAGGAAAGTCCAGCCATCTCCAAGAAATCAAAACATAACAAAATTTACTTAAAACAATGTTGTTTACGAAAGCTTGTTTGGCCCAATTATTAGAAATTATCCACATTCTTCAATCATAATCATCACAAACATATTAAATGGCCATTATGTACAGAAAGGAAATCAAGTAATTCAAATCCAGCCTTTAATGCCATGTATTCATAGTAAAGCAAAATATTTTATACAGAAGGCAACATGTTTACCTGATACAGAAAACAACAAATAAGAACATGCCCTTTATATACTAAAGTTTTCTTTTCACATAGATATCTAATCCTGAACCCCTAATGAATGGGCATGTACTTTGACACAAACGTTACCAGCCAGTTTCACAACTCCCTGATCTACATAAGCAAATAAGAACTCATACAAAGATAGCTATACACTCTCAAAGATCAGTTTCATGGTGGCAGGCATACACTTACAAAATATTGCTTTTAGACTATTCAAAAAGCTCTTTAGTTCCAACTTGCAGGTGACTGATACCAAAACATGGCCAGATGTTACTTTTAACTGCCACAAGCTAAGCACTCTTCTCGATTCTTCAATGAGCATACCACTTGAGCCATATCAGTATTTACGTCAGTGCTTGTCTTGTTTACACTTTCCTGTTTTACAAAAAAGGAAAAAAAAATGATTTGCATTAAAAAGAAAGAAAAATATGTTAAATTTCTTCATTAAATGTGAAATAACGCTAAGCGTGTTTTGCAGGTCCATTGTTTCAAAAGAAAACCATGCACTTAGCAAGCCATCATTGAGAAAGTACTTTTGGAACTAGTAGTGCAACTTGCATACTAATCAAAATGGTTTTATACCTTTGAAACTACAAAAACAAGCATGAAATGGAGATCTATGGAGATTGCATCAGCTGCATACTAATCAACTTGCATACTAATCAAAATGGTTTTATACCGTTCTGACATTATGCATCTATACAGCCTTAGCATAACAAAAATAAACTATAAATTAGCTACAAAATATGACATTGGCAAGAAAGAAATTTACTTGTGAATAGCTTTCAGCTGCTCAGGAATCTCAGGAATTTTTTCAACAGAACCATTCTCATAAATTATCTTGTTTTCAAGGGCATGTGACCATAGACCAATCTTCGTTAAATCATGAAGAAGGTGCTTGTTCACCACTGGAAACGAAAGAAGTTACATGGCATCAGAAACAGACTTTAAAGGATCAACATAGTAAAGCAAAGAGTACCTTAAAACTCTGCAGCTATAAATATTGGATGTATAAGGCTCAAAAAACTCATGGTTGCCAAGAATCTGCCTTGTTGAAGCAGTGAGCATAGGTGCTACAAGGAGGGAATTTCTTACTCCGTTCTTTGATATCATCTCCCTAAGAACATTCCAATCCCATTTATCTGATGGTGTCACGCCCCCACATGTCCATCTGAAGAATTCCCTGAAAGAAAAGAAAAAAGGTTGCTTAAGATCTAACAGGTAATTTATTCTTGCTTCCCTTTTATATATCTTCTTTGCAGTAGAATTTAACAAGTAAATCTTGCAAAAAAATCCATGTCATGTACAGTTACTTCGCGTGCTGATTATTAAGAAACCTGATAAGGGCAAAAGTACACAGTTAAATACTTTCTCCATAATATTATCAAGGGTTAATTGTACAAGACTACTGCCTATACCATGTCCACCATATAAATCACGCGAAGAACCCATATGCTTTGAACTGTTGTGAACAATGGGAGGAACATGCAATCAAAACTTTAAGGTTAACCAATTTCCTGAAGGGTTTTGACAGCATGATATTTTGTGTTTTACATTTGCATCCAGCAGAATTCCATGAAAATTGAAAAGCTCAGATATTCATACCTTGCTTACAGGGATCCCCCAGTATGTCTCCTAACGGCCATCTTTTGCTGCTAACCCAGAAGAAGATTTTAGCGCATGGTAATATATAGTCTCAAAAATGCATCTGTTTAACTGTTGAGCCCGCAAGAGACAAAGCATTCTGTACAGCTGAGGGAACAAATCGAAGTCAAAACGTACCCAGAATAAGCAAGTTAGTACCTCTGGTGAATCAAATGGCATGCCAAGCAGGATAAAAGTATCAGCAGGACCCTGAACTCCAATACCAATTGGTCTGTGTCTTAGATTTGATCTTCTTGAAGTTTCAATTGGATAATAATTAATATCAATAATCTTGTTAAGATTTGAAGTTATTGTTGCAGTCACCTATCAGAACATCATAATTCACAAAAGTGCAAGATTCTTAGACAATGAGAGGAACATGCAAGGAAAACTAGATAAAGATACAATTACATATGTTGTCGTCATTAATATACGATATATATATATATATATATAATGCCATACATGCTTTCATTAATAACTTCTAAATAAAAGATTTACAGTTATACAGGGGAATCACATTCACTAATCACTCCAAGCAAAATCTAAATCTTTACATTAAGCTCTTCAACTACAACCAACCTCTGCCAGTTTTTCAAAAATCAAAATATCAGTTCTTTGAATCTCTACTCCCAACCAGCTTAAATGAGCGCGACTCAATAGGCATCCCATGTAACAAGCAAGTAAAAATTTATGAACAGCATTAGTAATGGTACATGAAGAAGGTAACTTAGACGGTCCAATTAATGAGTTTCCAGTGTCACCTTTTCCCTGACAAATCGAGTTAAAGCAATGGATGCCAGATTGCAAACTGCAGTTTCTGTCAGACTTGTGAACTCAATTACCTCAGTGCACAGATTTGAGTACCTTATAGTGCCCAGATTCTGCTGGTTGCTTTTCCTATTGCAAGAATCCTGAAAAGACAATTCTTGAAGAAATCTCCCAAAAAGATGTGAACAGATGAAATATCGATATTCCCAATATACCTTGTAAAGCATATAAGGGGTTCCTGTTTCAATCTGGGAATTTAAAATGTCAAACCAGAGTTTCCTAGCTGATATAGCCCTCCTTGCTCTAACCTGTATCGACAAAACACATCATATAATCGTTAGCTCTCATTCTAGCTAATACCACACCATTGTTTGAAACCACCATCATAATCAAGAAAGCTAAATATGTTTTCTACCTCAGCTTCATAAGACGCATACAAATTTTCAAATTCTTCACCCCAACAATCGGCCAAACCAGGAGCTTCATTGGGGCAAAACAAAGACCAGCTGCCATCGCTTCGGACTCTTTCCATAAAGAGATCAGGAATCCAAAGAGCATAGAATAAATCTCTAGCTCGACGTCCTTCCTGCAGAGAAAGAAAAATACAATTTGAAAGAAAAAATTAAAAAAATGAAAGGTAAAAAAATCAATTAAAAATTCCCTTAAAAAAATAGCTTCTCTTGGGCATAAATCATTATAATTCATTATCAACTTGCAAACTTGATTACTATACATCTTCAAGATAAAATGATAATGTTAGTGATTCAAGCATTTAACCAAATCCTATCATACAGTACCTTTCCGTGGTTTTTCCTCAGATCTAGAAACTCAAAGACATCTGCATGCCATGGCTCCAAATATATGGCAAAAGCACCTAAAGAAAACAAAGATCATTCATGATTGCACATGTATCATTAAAAGAGGTTTTTTTTTTTTTTTTTTTAATAACAGACATCATATTATGAGTATTAGAACTGCGATTTACCTTTCCTCTTTCCTCCCCCTTGATCAAAATAGCAAGCAGTGTCATTAAATAGCCGAAACATAGGAATGATGCCATTGGAATTCCCATTTGTTCCATGAATGTAATTGCCCGTAGCACGAATACGATACACAGCAAGATCAATTCCTCCAGCCAACTTGCTGATGACAGCACACTTCTTCAAAGTATCGAATATGCCCTCAATGCTATCATCTTTCATGCACACAAGAAAGCAGCTACTCAACTGCCATACCAATCAAAGGAGTGGGAGAGAGGAGAAAGTAATAAGGCTGCATGAATTTCGGAATATGAGCATCACAATATACATCACTTGGAATAATGACTCAACATAACATACTTGGGGCTGGGGCGTTCCAGCATTGAAAGGGTAGGAGTAGCATGTGTGAACCAGCGCTGAGCCATCAAGTGGTATGTTTTGACAACAGAGTCAACATCATCTTTGTGGATCCCAACAGCAACCCTCATCAAGATGTGCTGTGGTCTTTCGACAATCTTCCCGTCAACCTTCAAAAGGTACTTTCAAGTGTTTTCAAACCAAAGTAATCATACTCGAAATCTCTCTCATAGATGATCTCATTGTCCAGCCAAGTAGAATTCTGATATCAAGAAGGTATATATTACTAAAATCAATTCCTTAGGCATCACACAGAACACAAAATCTTCAGTTTAAACATCATTCCTCATGCGCAATTATTGTCGAGGGAAGAACAATTGGATGCTATTTATGGAATAAATTCTGTATGAACTAGATTTACAGAATTAAATTTTGGTAGTAGAAGTTTGGTCATGTACTTAGCTAGTAGTTCTGACAAAATGATGCCTCAATCTCACGACAATGACACTAAATATATAGATGTTCCAAGATAATTTTACTAATGATATTAGTCGCTTGACAAACGTTAAAATAAAATTAATACGTGATATTACCTTCATGATTATTTCATGAACATCATCCGCAATAAGAGAAGCATTCTTTCTAGACGTCTTATCGACATTGCTGTGCACTATTTCAATCCTGCAACAGCCATCCATGTTGAAATGCTTTTCTAATCAACACAAACTACCATTAAATCAAAACAAGGAAAGAAATCAAACTGAAAAACGAACTCACGTTTCTGAAAAGGACTTCTTTGTATTCTTATGTAAATTAGAAACAGCAATTCTGGCAGCCAACTGCACTATTTCATCAATCAAACAATCAAATCAGCAAATTACAACATCTTGAAGCAATAATTGCATCACCACACAAATATTTTCCCTCCTTTTTTGTTTTGGCAGTAAATAGGCTCCAATACAAGTTCAAACTCACAGCCCCGAAGACAACTCACACCCAACCCACCAAACCAGAACCTCATTGATATAAACAACTATTCTCGGGCACAAACTATCTAGCGTAAAGACTCAAACTTTACTCAAACCCAGATATCCAAACGACACAAACTCACTCACAAAAGCATTATTACAGCGGTTGGATTCTCGAGCATAATATATTGCATAAAGACTCAACCCAGAAATGAAAACCACAAAAAACAAAAAAACAAAAAAGACTGACCAGAGCGTAATCAGGGTGGTTGGCGGTCAAAGAAGCCGCAGTCTCGGCGGCTAACTCACCCAGCACAGACCTTCTGTGCCACGGGCACAGGATCACAGAGCTCAGGGCTCAACCCCACACTCAGTTTCTTCAGCCGAGCAGTGACCTTATTGAAATGGACGGGTTCTTGGCGCCCATCTCGCTTTATCACGTACATGATGATAATGTCGAAAGTATTGCGAAATCAATCAAATTGCGAGGTCAGGCTAGTGATGAGTTTTGTCGAACAAGTGATTGGAGATAACTAAAGTTCGTGTTCATTTATATGGGGAGGAAGAAGAAGAGTCCAAGAGAAGGAAGAGCGAAACTGAAACGGTTTGAATTTGAACATGAGGTTTTTTTTTTTTTTTTTTATGAGGTAATACAAAAGTATGTAAACTATAAAAACGAGTCAAAGTGGATTGTCCTACACTAGCACTTCCGCGTAATAACTCTACCAAAGGCGACCCTATTACAGGAATAGCTTCCGGCACGCCTGTTACGATTTTGACTGCC
>CATIWR010487028.1:0-24863 GCA_949677035.1 Omphalea diandra | reverse complement strand
ATATCCAATATTGCTTTAGCTCTTAATCCAATTAACAGATAGTACTGACAAAATTATTTAAGGCAAAAAAGTTCTTAATAATGGCATGCAATGTGAATAAAAGGAAAATAATAAGAAAATCATTAACATGTCATTTGAGCAAAAAAAAAAAAATTTAACTAGCTATTTGAAACCAAAAAAAAAATGATAAACAAGTAGTAAAGCATGATGAGGTTGAAAATAATGAACCTCAAAGATATAAAATGTGCCAATATTATTTAGAGATTGATCCTTTCTATAGTAGATTTCATAATAATGAAATAATAAAAAAAACTTCAAAATTTTAATAGAATTTGTGACCAGGTAAAATATTTGAAGGTGAAAGAGATAAAATATTTGAAGGTGAAAGAGAATCTATTATTTATAAAATATTTTCCACTAATAAAGCTGTTAAAAATTATTTACCTGAAAATAAATAAATTTATAAAATTCAAAATATTATTAGTTATTTTAATAAAAATATGTGTAATAGTTATATAAATAAAAATCATACTATCGGTGGTGTGCAACAGATATTAACACATTATAATTAACAAATAATCATGTTACTCCTATTATGTTATTCTATTATATTTTAACAATAAGACAAAGAAAATATGACAAACTGGAGAAAAATTAAAAATAAAAATTATGGTTATATGGTATATCTTGGTGATAAACTATTCAAGAGCACACCAAAAAGAAAAAAAAAATCTCCAATATTATTTTAGCTCTAAATCCAATTAACAAGTAGTATTGAGAAAACTATGTAAACCAAAAAATTTCCTTAATAATGGTACCTAATGTGAATAAAAAGAAAACAATAAGAAAATCATTAACACATCATTTGAGCAAAAAGAAAATATTAACTTGCTATTTGAAATTAAAAAAATAATAAACAAGTAGTGAAACATGATAAAGACGAAAATGATGTACCTCAAAAATATAAAATTTGTTAATAGTATTTGAAGATTGATCCTTCCTATTAGAGATTTTACAATAATGGAACAATAAAAAAAAACCTTTGAAATTTTAATGAAGTTTGTGAATATGAAAAGTATCTGAAGGTAAAAGACAATCTCTTATTAAATTTTTCTATCAAGAGAGCTGTTAAGAATCATTTTCTTAAAATAAATAAATTTACAATTATTTAATAAAATTTACCTAAGAATCTTTAATTATTTTAATGAATATATGCATAATAGTTATATAAGTAAAATCAAACCATTGATGGTGTGCAACAGATGTTGATACATTATAATTAACAAATAAATAATTATTTGAGTTTATAATTAATAAATTATATAGTTTCTCCTGTTATGTTATTCTACGATATTTGAACTTTAAGGCAATAAAAACATGACAAATCGGATAAAAATTAAAAATAAGAATTATGGTTCTTACATCATATATCTTAGAGATGAACTATCTAAAGGTATATCAAAAAGAAAAAACAATGTTCAATATTGCTTTAGCTCCAAATCTAATTATCAAATAGTACTAAGAAAATTATTTAGAGCAAAAAATCCCTTGATAATAGTACTAATATAAATAAAAAATAATAAAAAAATCATTAACACATTATTTGAGCAAAAAGAAAATGTTAACTAACTATTTAAAATAAATAAAAAAACAATGATAAACAAGTAATGAAGCATGATGATGGCAAAAATGATATAACTCAAAAATATAAAATTTACTATTAGTATTTTAAGATTTATCCTTCCTATGGCAAATTTCATAAAAATGAAACAATAAAAAAAATTTGAAATTTAATGGAATTTGTAAATATGTAAAATACTTGAAGGTGAAAGAGAATTTATTTATTTATAAAAATTTTCTATCAAGAGAGATGTTAAGAAATTTCAAAAAAGTTTAACAATATAAATATTATATTATATTATTTATTTTATTTTAATTTTTAACTTTAAATTCAAATATTAAATATATTTACACTATGTTTGGGAAATTGTAGAGGGAAAAAAGAAAAAAAAGGAAAATAAAATTTATTTTTTTCCTATATTTTTCCTCCTTGTGTTTAGATAAAAAGAAGAGCGAACGAAATATCTTTTTATTTTCCCTTGTTTGAAGCGCAAGATATGAAAGGAAAGAAAATTGTTATTTCTTATATTTCCTATTTTATCCTTTTATTTTAAAAAAACAAATAATATCTGTTTACTAAAACAAACTAGGGAGAAAATATAAATAAGAAAAAATAAATCGATATTAAATATAATAAAGACACTATTTTCAAAATTATAACTATATAATTTTTCACTATCGCCATGCATGGCTGTGAGCCGGGGACTATCGCTTCGCGCTCAATCGACAATTGTCGCAAGATAATACAATGGAGAACCTCATTAAATGATGATCTTGTGACTATACCATTACATATGAGTATCGATGGCCCAGGAATATAAAGGACAACACATTGGTAAAACCCAGAAAAAATCAAAGTCATCACTCAGTGTGGTTGAGACTAATTCGATAACAGCTGAAATCCATGCAGAATACTCAACTCGTCACCCCCTCAGAGTTGAAAGTTAGGTATGGCTCGTGGAAAGTGTTAGACGCCCCAGATCGCCCGGACATTGATATGGTCTCCACTCAATTATTCGTGATTTTTATAAATTATCTATATTAAATATTTATTTTTTATTACCGATTTCACTCTCGCAATTAATATAGCTATTGCAAGATAAATAATAAATGTGGTGCAAATATATATGCGGCAGTAGGAAAAATAATTAATTAATTTTACAGGTCGAGTGAGAGTGAGAGATTCACAAATATATCCAAAATAAAAATAGAAATGAACAAAATATAATAAGTGTATCATACAACACAAAAGTCAGTCTCTAGATGCCATGATTACTCAAAAGACTAAAAAAAAAAAACCAATACTAGGAATAACACCAATATTCGTCAAAATAAAGAATAATTAACTAACTTATTAAAAGAACAATTAACAATAACATACCAAAATGGAATACGAAAATGACCACAATATATATTAAAATGCAACATCAAAAATACAATAATATATTAAATGTAGGGAAACATTTGATTAATTCATCAAAAAATATTCAACCACAAAATATCAAAAATACCACACCAAAAATATAATATATACTAACACTAATATATCAAATTAACTACCACACAAATACTATCATGATATATCAAAATGAGAATAAAAGAAAATAATATTATATATTAAGCAAATATTGAATGAAAATAAATCAAAAGACCCTCAGATGTCGTACATTTTTGTTGGGTATATATTTTTTGAGATCCAAAACAAATAAAATATTCTAACCTAAGAATAAGTGACAGGTGAATTTGAACAATAATTAGGCTTGAATCAAATGTGAAATATTTTCTCCATATTTGTCATTTTTTTCTCTCGGTTTCAGTCCATCTGTCTCTCTTTTTTTTTTTGCTCACTCTGCCAACCCTCTAAAAAACCCTCCCAAATGCACATAACATTTCCTATTTATAAAAAATGTTGAGGGAAGGATTCTGTCCCTTCCCTCTCACAAGTGGCCCTAACTGTTTTTTGACTTTCTTTTTTATTTTCCTTTTCTTTTTTTCTTTTTCTCATTTTTTTTCTTCTTTTTTTTTTTTTCTTTTCTTTTTTCCTTTTTTATATAGATTTGAATATATACTTGGACCTCCATGGATTTTGGATTTTGGGTTCAAGAAAAAATTTAAAAGGAAGAAATAAAAATTCTACTTACTCCCTATACTTGGATTATCATATTCATTTATTAGTCCTAATTATGGTTGATTATCATCATCGGGTCAAAATTTTTCGAGGTGCAAAATGTAGTGTCTACAGTTTGCCCCCTACTTTGATGCAAGATAAATGAGAAATTCATCAAAGAATAATGCAAACAATATGCAGATTTGCTCTGACTGTCTCTGATTTGTCCTAGCAATCTCTTCGGAGCATATACCAGGTCTTCTGTTGAGGTCTCTTTACAACATAATAAAATGTGTGGATTTAGTCTTTCTCGTAGCTGTTAGAGTTTCTACTGAGATATTTTTACAGTAGAATGATTTTTAATGCACTACATCTTCCTTGGCAGCTCATTGTCACCAAGGCTTCTACTAAGGTCTCTTTATACTATGGTATGGATTCTAATGGACTTTGTCCTCCTTGACAGCTTCACTATCACTAAGGGTTCTACTGAGGTCTTTTTATAGTAGAATTTGAACTCTAATGGACTTCATCCTCCCTAACATCTTCATTGTTACGAAGGCTTTTACTGAGATCTTTTTATAGTAGGATTTAAATTCTGAGGGACTTCGCCCTCCTTGATAGTTTTGTTGTCACTAAGACTTCTACTGAGGTCTCTTTACAGTATGATTTTAATTTTGATGGACTTTGACCTCCTCGACAACTTCAATGTCACCAAAGCTTCTACATAAGTCTCTTCGTAATACGTTTTGAACTCTGATGGACTTCGTCCTCCTTGGCGATTTTGCTATCACCAAGGCTTTTATTGAGGTCTCTTTACAGGAGAATTTGAATTTTTATGGACTTTGTCCTCTTCGACAACTTCGTTGTCACCAATGCTTATACTGAGGTCTCTTATAGTAGGATCATGTTTTAAAATTTGTTTCTATTTTTTTCTTTTTTTATTCGTGCTCTAACTTTTGCTTGAGTTGCTCTTTCGGGTTTTTAACTTAGTGAGCCCCTTTTTTTCTTTTCATTCTTTTCTTTCTTTTTTTCTTTCTATTTTCCTTCTTTTCTTTCTTTTGTGCTTTAACTTTTGCTTGAGTCTCCATTTCAGGTTTTCAACTCAACAAGCTCTCTCTTTTTTTCCTCATTGTGGGTTTTATCTGTTGGGATCGATCTTGGTAAATTATCACTTCATGTCACTTTTCCTTTTTGTCTTAGACTCGTCATCATTGAAAATTTCATTGAATGTCGAGGTCGACTCAACTCGATGGGCTTTTGACTTTAGCAATTCCCTTTTTATTTCAAATCCATTACTCTGATGGTGCTCTCCTTGTCGATAACTTTCTATTTGCACACAATCTAGCTTTCGATCTAATGATCTTTTTCATGCTCTCTTATCTTATTATTGTAATTTTCTTCATTATCTTGGATTCAATTTCACATTCTTTTTTATGCCTTTTCTTTTTCTCTCTTTTTCACATTCTTTTTCCTCTATTTTTTTTCCTATCACTTTTATTTTTTCCTTTCATTCTATCCTTCTCTTCTCATTTTTCTTTTTTCTTTTTCATTTTTTTGACTTTTTCTCTCCTCTTTTTTTTGGATGACTACCATTTTCTCTACATCTCACATTTTCTTTATACCAAAGGCTTGAATGACGCTTGGGTCATTGATGGGGTGGCAAGAGTTCTAATCCCTATCTTCGATTCATTCTTGTCTATCACAATAAAACCTGCAAATGTAACCAATATTATTTCTTTAGCATCCACTTGGTTTTATACATTACCTATTTTTCACATTTGTGCCTCATTACAAGTGAGTCGAAGCACGATGAAGAACTCATATAGGATGCCAAGGTTGATGCATAGTGACATGTTGTACTCCTCAAAAGTATTATGCTACAAGGGAGACTGAGTAACAAAAATGAATATTTGTGCATGACATGAAATGCAAGTCCCTAGTCCTAAAGCGTTTTTGTCATTGCATTACAAAAGTAGGCTGCCATGTTAGGGAGCAGATTTAACGAATATCATCATTAAATAGCTCATTTTTTCCTTGCCATGTGTCTTACGTGTAAGAACGTTTCCGTATACATTTGTCTCTTTTCTTCTACCTGCATGTCTTTCTTTCCACCTGTCTTACATGTAAAATTAATCTTCACAATGCGTCAAGCTTCTTTCCTCTCTTCTGTACACCTTATCCTTGCAACACAAAAACTAGTCTCCAAATGTCATGATTACATGAAAGAGTAAAAAATAATAAAAAAACGATAATCAGAATAACAACAATAATTAACTAACTTATTAAAAGAATAATTAACAATAAGATACCAAAATACAACTAAAAAATTACCATAATATATATTAAAATGCAACATCAAAAATACAGTAATATATATATTAAAGGTAGAGAAACATTTGATTAATTCACTAAAAATATTCAACCAAAACATATCAAAAATACCACACCAAAAATACAATAATATATAGTAACACTAATATATCAAATTAACTATCACACAAACACAATCAGAATATATCAAAATGAGAATAAAAGAAAATAATATTATGCATTAAGTAAATATTGAATGAAAATAAATAAAAGACCCTCAAATGTCGTACCTTTTTGTTGTGTATATATTTTTCAGGATCCAAAAGAAATAAAATATTCTAATCCGAGAATAAGTGAAGGGTGAAGTTAAATAATAACTAGATTTGAATCAAATATAAAATATTTTTTGCATATTTTTTTTTTCTCTTGGTTTCACTCCCTTTGTCTCTTTTTTTTTTTTTGGTTCACTCTGCCGGCCTTCCAAAAATTCTCCCAAATGCACATAACATTTCCTATTTATAGGAAATGTTGAGGGAAGGGTTTCGTCCCTTCTGTCTCACACGTAGCCCTAACTTTTTTTTCTTGTTATTTTTTTATATAGACTTAAATATATATTTAGACCAACACGAATTTTAGATTTGAATTCAAGAAATTTTTTAAAAAAAGAAATAAAAATTTTATTCACTTTCTATATTTGAGTTATTATACTCGTTTCTTGATCTCAATTTTAATTTACTATTATCATCAGGTCAAAATTTTCCAGGACGCAAAATGGATTCCTATCCCATGTTTAAAAGTTTATGCACTCCAAAATATTTCATAAATTTATATTATTTGTTAATTTTAACTAAATATAGATTGAGAAGACACATTTCACTTTTGTAATCCCTATATAAAACATGTGGTACGAAAAGTAGAGAGAGATTATGAGATTATGTATTCTAGCTTCAGTACGGAAGAATGAGTTTGCCCATCGATGATGTAATAATAATTAGGAGAGAATTTGGAACATGATTTACAACAAGACAAATACTAATTAATGCATATAGACATATGCAAGGAGGGAGTGGAATACTGTGTATAACCCACCAAAAATATAAGCCAGTGAAGGTCGAAAACGATATTGATTTGTAAATGTTTATTGACATAATTGTAATTTTATAAAATTTTTTTTAATTTTTTACATTTATTTCGCTGTTTTGGATATAAAATATAAGAGATAAAATATTTTTTTTTTCATTTCTCTCTTATTTTCTTCCCTCCTAGATTCTACAAAATCTTTGCTAAAATTAGCTATACAATCAAAATCTAAACTAGAAATTTCAAAATTAATTTTATTTTAATTTTAACTCTATATATTGATTTAATTTCAAAGTAAAAATAAAAAATGATATTTCAAATTCAACTCAAAATAAAAATTCCAATTGCTTTTGCAGTTGTTAACCAGCTGATGGCACAAGAGTTGGATCTCTGTCACTTACACTTAATAGGAGAGTGTCTAATTAGATATTCCATCAAATTTCAATTAGTGACATTGTTTCATATTCGCATGAAAGAAAGGTTAATTGCTAACCATTGACACACTTAGGTTATTATATCATAAAAGATGTATATGTTGGATGATGTCCCTTCTATTGGCTAATCTATAAAAGTATTTCTTTTATAAAAAGAATGATTTCAAATTTAATGTGAATTTATTTTGTTTTGAATTTTAAATTATAATATCATATCTACCTTATAAAATTTATATCATTGACTATGGATTTCAAAATTATATTTTAAAATAATTATACTTTTCAAATTCAATTCATAATTCATTACAGAATTGACAAGTAAATCAATGTGTAAAGTTTATTTTATACTACTACCATGATTCGAGATTTAAATCTAAATTTAGTTTCAATTTCTAAATTTAAAATTCAAATTGGAATTTAACATTTTTATTTCACACTCAATTTTCAAAATTTTGTCCAATTAAATTAATACTTAATTATGAATTGATTCTATTTTCAAAATATATTCTCAAAAATAAACTAAAGTATAAAATTACATTTTAAAATTAATTCATAGCTAAATTTTAGTTACAAAATATAGTTCAAGATTTAGGTAAAGAAGTTAATTTCAAAATCAAATTAATTAAGTTTAATTTATTTATCACAATTATATATAAACTTAAGATTTAAAATCTTATTTTAAAGTAAACTTTTCAAAGCAGTTAAATTCATTTTAATAAACATCTAAAAAATGAAATTCTTATAATAGATATATAATTGGTCAATAAATTATCTTTTTTTAATTTCTCCATCACGTGAAAATATCATTATAATTTTTCATTTTAGAGAATTTAATAACCAATAAGTTTCACCTTTTTCATAATTCAAGTGGACTAATTCTTAAGAATCAAACAATAATTTTCCAAACTCCTCTATTTCTATTTATCTTACTCTTAGTTTTGCATCTTATACTTTTATTTATTAGGTACTTTTTTCAAATAATAACATTTATTTTCTTTTATAGAAATATCTCATGCACATCAAAATTATTTTTGATCCTATATAAAAATATTAATTTACAATCAACTTAATTTTCTTAGTTAATGCATTTTAAAATTTTATTACTTGAAAAAATGTGCCAAAATAATATAATATTTGCTAGTTTCAATTAGTTTTTCAATACATTTATTTGCAATAACTTGAGCTTTTTTGCTAATTTTTATGACAATATGATATAATAATAGCAATGAAAAATTTTATTGCACATAAATTATTAGCGACAATAATATACATTAATTGCAAATATTAATCTTTTGCAAGGATAAAAATAATTTTGTTTCTAAAATTTTTAGTGCTAAAATTTTCCTCCAAAAAATAATTGTCACAAACAAAATAAATAGTTGCAATGAATATTTTATATTATCTTTATTACTTAAATTAGCAATTTAAATTTTTGTGATAACAAATAAATTTTTTTTTCTCTCTCTCTCTCTATATATAACTAAGGTTTATGTGATATTCAATATCAGTTATACACTAGTAAGTATATCCATAAAATTATATTTTCAAATCTATTGTATCTCATTATCAGCTTTTCAAATATCTATGTATAAAAATAGAGTAGATATATATATTTATCAAAACTTAATTAATATTTCTAAATTTTTAGGAAGAAACTCGTAAAACTTTTGTCATTATCCTAATAGAAATTTCTCTACACTTGGACTAATTTTTTTATTATAAAAATTAATATAAATATATATTTTCCAAACCAAAGAAAGTCAATACTCAAACTTAATTAAAATGCTCATTCAAAGCCATCAATATGAATATAGTGTCCTGCACAATCCAAATATTCAAATCAGGATAATAATTTGATTGAATAATCCCAAATATTGATTTCTAATATTCAAATCGTGATAAATCCCAATAAAAATTCTATTTTTTTTCCAAATTATAAATTAATCAATAATATCCTGATTTGGGATTCATCCTCCATAATATTTATCTTGATTTCTAATATCTTGATTTGGGATTCGTCTTTCATAATATAATTTTTATCGATTAATTTCTAATTTTTTCTCCAAATTTATAGTTAGTAAAAGTAGTCTTCATATCATTTAAAATAGATTTGAAGGCTTTAAATATTTTCCCACTATGATTTAATTATTTTTTAAACAATAATTTTGTAATTATGTATGATTTTTTTAATAAAATTTTTAATAATTATTAGTCAAGAAAATATTGATACTATGGCTAACACAAAAACATATTAAGTTTCGAGATTACTCTCACAAAATCAATTTTTTAACTACATTTCAAAAATTTCAAGACATTATATATAACATTTTATGCAAATATCTCATCAGACCTTAACCAGGCTGTTGGAATTTTTTTGTGTAGGTTAATATTAATTATGAGTTTGTTTTAATTATTTATAAAATGGACTGAATAATATAGTTTATTTATTAGTGAGTAAGCCTAATTGAAATAGTAATCAATTAAGTTATAGGCTTGTGACACCTTTAGTGGGCCGATATGGAAAACGGTCAGTGTAGACTTATTTTAATATGAACCTATGATGGGTGAGCCTATTAA
The DNA here is from genome assembly GCA_949677035.1 of Omphalea diandra. Classification (NCBI taxonomy): domain Eukaryota; kingdom Viridiplantae; phylum Streptophyta; class Magnoliopsida; order Malpighiales; family Euphorbiaceae; genus Omphalea; species Omphalea diandra. Next base: position 14,735 of record CATIWR010487028.1, on the reverse strand, counting down.
AATCTATTATAAATAGGTTAAGTCCCCTCTCTTGTTTTCATTACTCAAAAAAACTCTAATTGTTATACCCATTGTAGCCGTCTTGTGAGAAGGTCAAGGAGAAAAAAATTTAACTCTCTTTTTCAACCATTCTAACCTATTATTCCAGTGTTTAATTTTTAGTGATCATAATTATGGCATAGAACAATTTGGGATTCAACGCGTAAATAGGTACGCAATTTGTTTCCGCTTAACTGTTAATATTGGTGTTCTAAATTTATGTACTAGATCCAAAAATTATTACATATGGTATCAGAGTATGAAATTGTACATGATTTAGAACCCTAAATATTTTGTAGTGATATTAAAAAATATATTTATTATTATTTTGATAAGCGATGTTGTTGTATCAATTTTCTATATATTTGTTTGCCCATATCGTAACAAGTTATTCGCTTAGCTCAGACGGTTGGTGTGGCGCGGAGAGTTTGATATGTCGCGGGTTCGAAACCCCTTTTTTGCTAAAGTTTTTTTTTATTTTCTGCAAATATTTTGTTTTTCCTTCCTTTTCTTTCTACAATCTAGTTCCCAAAATTGGCAACCCAACGCAAATAGTTTTCTTCTTCCTTTCATTTTTGCAATCTCGTTCACAACAACACAACCCGCAAATAGATTTCTTGGTTCCAAAACCTGACTCTCGTGCAACCGACAGCCCTGCTCCCATCCTCAGCTTTGGATGCTGACTGATATTTATGAAGCCCTGGTTTTTTATCCCTTACTTTGTTCCATTTTCACTTGCAATCATATTCGAGTTTGATAATGTTAATGTTTGGTAGTTGTTTTAGGTTTGTCGATCTTTGAACACCAAAAGATTGTTGATTTGGTTGTTGTTTTGGGTTTGCCGATTGTTGAACACCAAAAGATTATATGATTTGGTTGTTGGTTATTGCGGGCATTCTGTGATGTTTGTTTTGTATTGGTTGTGTCTTTGATGACTAGTTTGTGTTGATTGAATTATTTGTTGATGATGTTTTCTGATGCGCAAACAAACAGTAGTCGGTGAAGGCTCCCTTTCGATCGATTTTCTGTGATTTTGCGAAACCAGAAAAAAAAAAAAAAACAAAAGAGAAGGGGAGGGTGTCGTGGGTCTTGAACCCACGACCCTAAGTTTCAATGCTTGAGCTTTGCCGACTGAGCTAAGTGATTTACTTGTTAATTTCTTATGCGGGCAAATATTTATATAAGCATGCTTATATTCATGTTCATCATAGTATATTTTTATTTTATTTCAATACATATAAATATTTAGATGGTTTGTTTATATAGTTAATTGTCAATTTATTATTTAGTGATATTAATTTTGTGATAAAATTAAATAAATAAATAATAAATATTTGTTTTACACATATATGAGATAATAATTATGTGTTTAAAATTAAGGTATATTGTGTTTGGTATCTTGTATATTTTTTGAAATATATATTTGTGTTTAGTATGTATTTTAATTGGGCTATTATAAATTTCTAATTAAAAATAATTTTATGGGTTGATGTGGGTGTTACGGCTAAAGTGAGACATCCATTGAAATTCGTAGAGTTATTTTTAATTTTTGCGAAGAGATAATTCCAAATCAATGTATATAATGACCTGCCCAAAGGGGGTTATTAGGTGCATTGATTTTGGGAGTGTTTGTTAGAATTAAGAGATAATTCTAAATTAATGTATTTAATAACCTGCTCAAAGGGGGTTATTAGATGCATTGATTTTGGGAGAGCTTGTTGTGATGAAGTTATTTGTGCTTAGAGTTGCATTAGTCTAGAGAGTCTGTTTGTCCAAAAGGGATAGATTTCTTGACACTAGTGTGATCTCAATTGTGTGCTTTATAACTAGAAATTCTATTGCATGTGCATGTTCTGTCCAAAGGAGAATATGTAGTGATGTCATAATTTTCTGAATTGTGTAAATCATAAATTTGATTTTTATACATAGCCCAATTCTAATACATGCTTTTGTTTTGTAGGAAACAGTCTCCTTTAGTTTTAACAATAGTACTGTTAGTGTTGAACTCTTGACTAGCACAAACTTTAAGAGGTGAAAATAGGACATTCAGTTTATTTTGGGAATGAGTGAGATAAAATATGCTCTTTATGAGGATGAGCCTTCTAAACCCACCCGTGAAGCAATATCGAGGAAAAGGAATTATATGCTAAGTGGGAGAGATTTAATCGTCTTAGACTTATGGCCATAAGAAAAAAACTATTCCTGAATACCTTAGGAGCAGTTTACCTATTGAGGTTACTGCCAAAATTTTTATTGCTGTTGTAGAATATAGATACTTTGTATCCGATAAGATTAAGGTTGTGACCCTTATGAGTCAGTTAACCAGTATGAAATACAACAATAGTGGGAGTGTAAGGGATTACATTCTAAATATGGTTCACCTTCAAACCAAACTTGGGGGTCTTAAACTTGATTTATGTTTCTATTTTAGAAAAGATTGTATATCAGCTTAACATTGGAGTCTGGATTTTGTCTCATTTTGGATAACACCTTTTATGTTCCATCTTTTAGGAGAAACTTGGTTTCTGTTTCTGTTTTGGATAAAATTAGATATCATTTTGCTATTGGTAATGGAAGAGCCAATATGTTTTTAGATTCTAAATTGATTGGTGAATGTGTTTTATTTGATAATTTATATAGATTGCATTTGGATGATGCAAGAGATTGTGAACCTTCTTGTGAAGCCAATGTTGTGGCCAAACGATCCTTAATTAAAGAAAAATCCTTTTCATTATGGCACAAATATTTAGGTCATATATAAAAAGAAATAATTGGAAGACTAGTAAAAGATGACATTTTTCCTTCTCTTGATTTTGAAGATCTAGATATTTGTGTGGATTGTATAAGGGGTAAATTGACTAAGAATAAAAAGAAACGTGCTATTAGAAGTTCAGATCTTTATACTGATATCAGTGGACCTTATTCACCTACTATTTGTGGCAATAAATATTTTATTACCTTCATTGATGATTTTTCACGTTATGGCTATTTATACTTGATAAAGGAGAAATCAGATGCTATTGAGATGTTCAAAATCTTCAAAACTGAGGTTGAGAAATAATTAGGAAAGGTCATTAAAATTGTGAGGTCTGATCGAGGGGATGAATATTATGACAAATATAATGAGATTGGTCAACATATAGGAGAGTTTGCCAAATATTTGCAAGAATGTGGAGTAGCTGCTCAATATACCATGTCTGGTAATCCTGAACAAAATGGTATCGTTGAAAGGCGCAATCGTACTTTGAAAGATATGATGAGGAGCAAGATGAGTAAGTCTAACTTACCCAAATTCTTATGGGGTAAGACTATTAAAATTGCCCTTTATATTTTGAACCGTGTCCCTAGGAAATCTGTACCTAAAACACCTTTTGAGTTGTGGACTAGTAGAAAACTTAGTTTGACCCATTTTCGTGTTGGGATTGTCCTGCTGACTATATAATCCAAATGAGAAAAAGACTGACCCTATAACTACCCCTTGTTAATTTATTGGGTACTTAGCCCATTCTAAAGGATACGAGTTCTATTGTCCTACACGTGGCACAAGGATTGTGGAGTCTATAACTGCGAAGTTTTTTGAGATGGATGTTGCTAATCTGGACATTTCTCAACCGCTTATTCATAGTGTACAAAATGAAATTGCAACCATTCCTTTACCTTTATCACATGAAAGGATTATAAGGGTTCCTGTTCATGTAGGTGGTGATGGTGAGGGTGTAATTGATCTTCCTCCTCCTGTTGACAATCCTCCAAAGCCTATTGTAGTTGAATCATTACCTATTAGAAGGTCTATTAGGGCGAGAAAATCAACAATTATAGATGATTATGAGGTTTATCTTGGTGAAAGTGATTATAATATAGGTCATGTTATTGATCCTGTATCTTATGATGAGATTGTTAATAGTGTTTGTTTTGATTTCTAAATTGATGCTATGAAAGATGAGATGACATCAATGAATCATAACGGAGTTTGAAAACTGGTGGAACTTCCTTCTAATAATAAGCTCATAGATTGCAAATGGGTATTCAAGACTAAGAAGGATTCTAAAGGAAAGGTTTAGAAATTTAAAGCTTGAGTGGTTGCTAAGGGGTTTACACAACGTGAAGGTGTAGATTATAATGAGACTTTTCTCCTGTTCCTCTAAAGATTCCTTTAGAATAATTATGGTCTTGGTTGTTCATTTTGATTTAGAATTGCATCAAATGAATGTCAAAACGACATTCTTAAATGGTAATTTGGGTGAGAAAGTTTATACGGTGCAACCCGAAGGCTTTAAAGAAAGTGGTAAAGAGCACTTAGTTTGTAAGCTGAAAAAATCTATTTATGGTCTTAAACAAGTTTCTCGTCAATGGTATCTCAAATTTGATAAGATAATTACTTCATTTGATTTCACAGAGAACAAGATAGATCAATGCATTTACTATAAGATTAGTGGGAGTAAATTTATATTTCTTGTTATTTATGTTGATGATATTTTGTTGGCTAGTAATGACATGAAGATGATTTGTGAAACTAAACAGTTGCTCTCTAGGACTTTTGATATGAAAGATCTTGGAGATGCATCTTTTATCTTAGGTATTGAGATTCTTTGTGATCGGTTTCATCATTTATTGGGCCTTTCTCAAAGGACTTATATTAATCGTGTGATCAGTAGATTCAATATGTAATCTTGCAAAGGTGGTAATACTCCTGTGGTGAAAGGAGATAAATTTAGTAAGGAACAATGCCCTAAAAGTGATATAGAGAAACAAACCATGAATAATATTCCTTATGCAAGTGCAGTTTGCAGCTTGATGTACGCCCAAGTATGTACACGACCAATTGTTACATATATTGTTGGTGTTCTTGGTCGATATCTTTCTAATCCCGGGTGAGATCATTGGGTAACTGCTAAAAAGGTAATAAGATACTTGCAAAAGACAAAGGATTATATGTTGGTTTATAGGCGGGTGGATGATCTTGAAGTAGTGGAGTATTTAGACTTTGATTTTACAGGCTGTCAATATGATATGAAATCCACTTCAGGTTATATTTTTATGATTACTAGTGGTACTATTTCATGGAAAAGTGTTAAACAAACACTTACAACATCTTCTACTATGCAAGCTAAGTTTGTTACTTGTTATGGTACTAGTACATAAGTTATATGATTAAAAAATTTTATTTATGGTTTGCTTGTGGTTGATTCTATTGCTAGACCACTTTAAATCTATTGTGATAATAATGTTGTTGTATTCTTCACTAAGAATAATAAAAGTTCGAATGGTTCTAAGTATATGGAGATTAAATATCTTACAGTAAGACACTTAGTAAAGAAAGAAGACATTGAGATTCAGTACGTTAGAACTGATTTGATGTTAGCTGATCCTCTAGCCAAAGGACTTAGACCCATAATTTTCAAGAAACATGTTTGTGATATGGGTGTTGTGGAGTCTTTTGATGTGTTTGGTTAGTGTGAGTTTTATGCTTGTAATTGAACATCTAAGTTAAATAATTTTGCTACATTGCTTATTCATATTTATTTATATGAGTTAAATACTTTGTAGTTGTTTGTTATGCGTATGTGCACATTATATATATATATATATATATATATATATATATATAACATGTTATGAGTTGTTCGTGATGTGCTTAAAATTAGTGTGATTATTTCAAGCTATGCTGGTTTCCAATTGTGTTTCTGAAAATAAAAGCTAAAACATATATTGTGTGTATTTCTAAAATAGAAATAAAAGCCTTATTGTGAAGCCTTGTAAATTTCTTTTGCTCATTGAGCATGTGTCAAAGAGAAATATTTGGAGGATTGACGAAGAAAATAGTGTACCAATCACATGTGGATACTATTTTCTTGCTACATTGCTATATCGGAATCCAGGTCGGTTAAGTTGTCAATATTTGTAACTATGGATTTGTACTATGTCAATAAGAGACATAACTATTGTCATGATCCAATATTAATAATTTAATGTGGACATGATTGTGTTTGAGGTGTCATTTTATCAATAAACTATATGTTTTCTAAAATTTGTGGTCACATTTGAGTTTAAAGTATTTAGTCCAAGAGTCGTTTTCAAAAATATTTTTTTCATAAAACATGAAAACACCATAATTAATATTACTCAAGTGAGAGAATGTTGAAATTTTTTTGTGTGTGCTAATATTAATTATGAGTTTGTTTTAATTATTTATAAAACCGACTGAATAATATAGTTTATTGATTAGTGAGTAAGCCCAATTGAAAGAGTGATCAATTGAGTTATGGGTTTGTAATACCTTTAGTGGGCCGATATGAAAGACGATCAGTGTAGGCCTATTTTAATATGGAGCTGTGATGGATGAACCTGTTAAAATTTATTATAAATAGGCTAAGTCACATCTCCTGTCTTCATAACTCAAAAAAAATCATAATTGCTACACCTATTGTAGCCGTCTTGTTAGAATGTCAAGGAGAGGAAAACTTAACTCTATTTTTCAACCCTTCTGACCTATTATTTCAGTGTTTAATTTTCAGTGATCATAATTATGGCGTAGAATAATTTGGGATTCAATGCGCAAATAGATATGCAATTTGTTTCCACTTAACTGCTAATATTGGTGTTCTAAATTTATGTACTAGATCTAAAAATTATTACACAAACCACTATCAATTAATCATTGGATGATCATTAACTAGGGTTGAGCGTGGATCAAACAGAGACTGTATTTCAAATATTGAATTATTTAGATTCTTCAAATCAAATAAAACCAATTATTTATTTGGATTTTAATAGAACTAATAAATTGAGTTGGGTAGTCCAAATAAATAAATATTATTGCATTTTTATAAAAAGAATACGATTGATTTCTATTTTATTTTCATTTCTAAACGCATTGATACCCAACTAATAACTTAAAAACTAATTTTCAAGTTCAATACTATGACAAATTTGTCAATATGCTAAATACTTATATATTTCTAAAATATAAAATATATAACAAATGAATATAATTAAGCATTTAGGGTTCGATAACATGTAATTCAGTTCGGTTCGACTTGATTTAGTTATTAGATTAGTTATCACTCTAGCTCCAAAAATATTTCATTTCCTCAATTTTGAATCAATTCTCCATGCAAGTCTTGAAAAGTTGTCAATGAAGATCTAATTTTAATAGGATTATTCCAGCTGATCTGATTTTTTTCGATATATATGCTCAACCGTTCCGAATAATGATTAGAAACTACACTTGCTATATTGAAAGATTCATATTGATGCCGGGAGTTTATTGGCGGTGGTGAAGCTTACCTCTTTTTTATTTGCATGAAATTGACGTTTAAAGTCGAAAATAGTAGAAATTTATTTTGTTTACTATCAGAGCTAAAAGTTGAATTAGTAGACTAATAAGTAATCAAATGAAAGCTTATGAGATAAGCTCTCCAATACCACTAGTCTTACCATGTCCGATGGTCAGAGTTTCCTAAGATCTATAAAATAATCTTTCTATCTAGAATTATGATATCTCTGAATGAAACAAGATTTCGGCCACCATGCAGATATTTCTCTTACTGCCAAGCTGCCTGTTCTCTGCCATCTTTAATTGAATAGATAAAAATAGTTTAATTGTGCCCAAATGAGCTAATTTGTCACATTTTCAATAGCTCAAAATTTTATTTATTAATAAAAAATAACAGACAAATTTGAGTCATTAGCACCCCACATGACTCACTTATATCTGTCTTGCCTCCTCTCAATTAATGAGGTGGTGACAAATTTTTTCTATAAATTATTACCAATTATTTTTACTTAATTACTTTAAATCAAGTTATTTATAATTTACCACAACATCAGTTATTGAGTATATATACTTCTAAGAATTATACATATTCTTCTAATACCTATAAATATTTTAAAATATCACTTTCAAAGAAATTTTATTTTCTTAAATTAAAATTGGTTAATTTATTTGTTAAATTAAAATAAAATATTTGTAAATTTCAGAAAATTTTGAAAATTATATTTATACATTTAAAATATATTTTAAGTTAGAAAAATTTTATTCCTTATTAAAAAATCACAATAAGTAATAAATTTGAGGATTATTACTAGTGCCTACCCCTTAAATTATGCCGCAAGTGTTCTATTAGAACTCCATACAACTCTAAACCCATGCAGATAAAATTGATTCTGTCTTCTTAATTAAAAGATTTTATCGTAGGAAGATCAAAATCAACACTTAAAAGGATTAAAAAAAAGAAACAAAGAAAGAAATAAAAATCGAACTCATTTACTATTTAAACCCAAAATGTCCAGATTTGGACACTTTTATTATGAACACATTAAGACAAGGCTTTGTTTGATAATGTGAAAATCCGATCACATAAACCTGTAAGTAGTTCAGAAAGATAGTTTCTTTCAGTCAAAGTTCATAGAGATTTGAGATAACGTCTCCAATCTATCATTTAAATAGAAATGGACTCACAAAGATATGGGAGTCGGCAGTCAAATAAGAAGCGGAGAACCAATACTATGTGGCATGGTATCTAACTGTTCATTCTGTTAGTCGGAAAATATTTTCATATTTTTGATATAATTAGTTTTTATTGCATTGATGAAAATAATTATTAGATACGTAAATTTATTAATTTTATATTCATATATAAATAAACAAAATAAATTGTTTAAAGTTATAAACAATTGAATATTTTTTAGAATATATATAAAAGAAACTTTTTGTTGGTCCTTGTGCATCAAGAAATGAGTGGAATTGGTGGGTGATTTGAATTTTGAAGGAAGAACACACAGATAAAATATTGGAGAAAAAGTAGGAGAAAAATGAACACAAGAGATTTATAATAATTTAGGTATTAACCAACTTTGCATTCATTTCCAAATTCATCAATTGAGTGTTTCACTAAATCATTAATATTTTACAAGTTTACATTCAATTTAATGTTTATACTCACACAAAACCTTACAAGTATTTTCCCAAGACTCACACTCAAACCTTACACAAGTGTTTTACCAAGGTTAACACCCAAATCAATACAAGAGTTTTCTAAAGTTCACTTTAAAACCCAAACAAAAGTTTTTTTTTTATATAAAAACTCACTCTTAAACCCAAACTCAATGATATTTAATGCTCACACTAAACAATAACTCATTACAAGAAATTAAAAACTTAAAGGTTGAGAAATAAATTTGCAAGAGTTTTGTTAAAATGAATGCTATTCTCATGTATTTAAGTCCATTTAGTGGTGTATTTATAGGTTTAACTACCAAAAAGATATTACAAATAAAACTATTTTTAAATCTCCAAAGTATACGAGACAAACCATACATTTATTGCTTGTCAGATGAAATTCGCGGTTACGAGATTCGCATAACTCTATTTATATTTAACGGATAGTTCACGTGATATAAAACCATTAGTTCTTCAAGAAAAATAGTCATTGCGTCTCTTGAGCAATGATGAAAGTCGCAGTCTCTATTTTTCTCTTTGGACGTGATGCTCACTGCAAAATCGTCTGCTCGAATGAAAAAGTTGTTTCACCAAAATCACGATCACTACCATTTTTTCGCTATTACTAATTTTGATGTTCTAACGTTTTTTTAGGACACTTGACATGATTTAATTGAAGATTTGATTCCCTTCAAGTAGCGGTCGTGAGCTTCTATTTCATGACCACGAATTAAGATGTAAATTTTAATCATTGAAATTAAGGTTTCCGTTCAAATTCTAAAGCGATCCTTACTAAATATCTGCAAGATCAATACTTGAAATTGACATTAGAACTTTTTAATTTATATTGTCAAAATAAAAAAAGAGTTTTGACTTAGACTTGACTAACTCAGTCCTACGCTTTTTAATATGATTTTTATTAAGAAGTGAATAAAAAAATTAAGCCAAAATGATAAAAATCAAATTTAAAAACTAAATAAGAAATGTAAAATTAATAAAAAGCCAAATAAATATTATCAAGTAATAAAAAAGATGCTTTTATCACCTATCATCATATATATATATATATATATATATATATATATATATATATATATATATATATATATATATATTCACGATAACAATTAAATGATCAAAATAACATTATGACAATATTTTTATTTAAAAATATATTAAAAAACTTAATGCACATTAAAATTTTAACTTTATAAGAGAAATATTTTTTTTTTGTAAACTAGATTTCTATTATAAATTTTTTATATTTCATTACTTTGTCAGATTGCACAAAATTTTTTGTAATATAGATTAAAATCTCTCTAAATAATACTATATATAAATACTCATATGAACAAAATATTTTATAGTAAATAAATTTCAATATTTGATGTTATCTGATATTGAGTTTTACTGGTGATCATAGCAAAACAGAGATATACTATAAATTATTTTCTTTTAAATTAAAAATATGTATTTCATTTTTAGCTGAAAAAAGAGAAATTATTAATAATAATATTTATTGTTCTACATTTTACCCTATGGTTATTTCAGCATGTATGACATTTCCATAAAAATTCTTGCAAACCATACTTGTATCATTGCACAAGCTTGATGGGCTATTATCTTAATTTTTAAATATCCAAAAAATAAAATAACACCAACTTAAAGATATAAACATAGTTATTAATTATTCTAGCTATTTTATAATTATAAATTTTAAAGATTAAAATAATATCTATCATTTCAAATAATCACAAATTTCAGAGATTGAAATAATAAATAATTCTATAAAGAAATATTATCAATCTAATTAAAATTTATAAATTAAGATCATTATTGTCAATTTAAAAAAGTTTTACACCTTTTTATATTTAGAAAAATTTTTTCCCAATTAGCCACTATTATAAATAATATATTACAGATTTCTCAAATATCATAAAATTCAAAATTGAAATAACAATTAGTCATATAAAAATATTGTCCATTCAATTAAAATTTATACCTTAATGTTATTATTATCAATTTAAATAGATTTATACCCTTTTATGTCAAGAAATTTTTTTATAATTGTCTCTTTTATATATAATAAAGTGAGTTATTCAAAAAAAATATAATTATTATTATAGCAATAATTATTAATATCTAAATATTAATTTATTGTTTTATAAAATATAAATCGTATATTAATTTTATATATATAGCAAATATAACATTTTTTTTAATGAGTTATAAAAAATTTGATGTAAATAGAGAAAATTAAAATTAAAAGAATAGATTTTTTATGATACGAATTTGTTTGACTATAAATTATTCAATAAAAAATTGATACACAATATATTTTTAAATAATAGTTTTAAAATAATTAATTATCATCTAAAAAATAAAACAATGATTTATAGTAAATTAAAATGTGACATGGTGATTCCAATCATATTAAAATTTCTCTTAAAGCATGTTTTGTACACTAAAAAACGAAAATAAAATAAAATTTTAATTATATTTTCATATTTAATATTTAAAAATTTAAAAATGTGATTCAAAATTTAAAATATCTCATTATTTTTATATATAAATATATTAAATAAAAATATTAAAACACTTATTTTAAAATAAAATTATATTTATCATTCTTAATATAATCAAACATGTAATTTGAGAAGTGTGAAACCTTAAAAAAAAAAAAAAAAAGTGTTAAAATGGTAGGATACGCGAGTCGCCCAATTAGTGGAAGAGTTCCGCCCCCGTTCGAAGCAATTTTCCTCATATCCTGCAACACAGTTCCACACGCCGCCCTGTCAGATTGTCCGCCTTGTCTTCTCTTTTATTTCTTCTTCCACGTCCCGCGTTCGATTCCCAACGACTCTCTTTTCTCTCTCGCACTTTTGTCTTTCCCTCTAAAATAATATTATTTTAAGTAAGCATTTTAATAACAGACTTCAACTTCAACTTCTTCGCTCCTCTCTCTCCCTCTCTCTCTCTCTCTCTCTCTCTCTCTCTCTATCCCATTTTCAAGCTCATATGGCTTCCCTCCAAAACTCTTCTGCTATTAAGGTGCTTCAACGAGCTCTTTTAACATTTTTCCTTTTCATTAATTTTTAGTTGCCAAATTTTAAGGGTTTTGTATTTTCATTATGGTGATTTAATTTTTAGGGCGCGAAAGTGCTGATGGTAGGAGCAGGTGGTATTGGGTGTGAGCTGCTTAAGACTCTTGCTCTCTCTGGCTTCCAAGATATTCATATCGTCAGTATTTCACGTTCCCTCCCTCTTCTTTTTCTTTTTGGTTTTTACAGAAATAGGTTTTGTTGTTTTAGGCTTTTTGGTTTCTGTGTTTAATTATACTTGTGTTTCTTGGGTTTTAACCAGCTGATTACCTGTTTTTAGCATAATTTTTTTTTGTGTTTTATAGATTATTATTATTTTAGTTTGTTCTGTGTGAAGAGTGTGACAGGTGTTGCCAAGGGTTTGAATAGAAAGTAGTTTTATACCTCCCTGAGTTGAATTCTTAAAATCTCTTTGGTTTTTCCTTTTTTAATCATCTCTTGGAATAAAAGTGTTGTTAAACTATTTTTCTGACAAATGTAATTTATAATTTATGAAAAATGGACATCATCAATGTTTAATGATAATTTCCTGTGAACGGAAATTGGGTTGGTTGTACAGGAATAATATAAATAGATTAAATGTTAGTTTGGGATGGTGATAGGATTTTTTCGTTGCTGAAGATGGCGATGGTGGGTTAGTGGTGCAAAATGGGTGAGCTCAAGCCAGTTGTGGCTTGTAATAAGGTGTTGTATCAGTATCATTGAGGTGGTGGTCATAGTGGAAAAGTTGTGGTTTGGGCTGAAATGATGCCGTCATGCATGTCAGATGCTTGAGGTGGTGGGTTTTTGCGGTGGCAATGAGTTATAGACCTCTCCGTATGATGGTGTTTTGCTGCTGTGTGCAATGTGTCCACTGAATGGTATAGAGATTGCTTGGCAGACTTGGTGTGATGTCAGAACTAAAGATGGTTCCAATGTAGTTGCACGGTTGATTTGTGTGGTTTGATGTTACGGATGTCAGCTGTGATGTGCTAGGTGTTATGTACCGCTTATAACGGTGGTGATTGTGATTTCCTCATGATGTTTGTTTGTTCTTAAGGGTTTTTAAGAGGCAGTGGCCATGAATTCCCAAATGAGGTTCTGGGCATGGCTATGGTGGCTTTGACAGTGACTAATGGTAACCAGACTAGAAGCCTTATGGGTGGGGAGTGACAACTAGAAGGAGTCTCCTGAGGTAGTGGGTGAGCAACGGCAGACGTGGAACTAGAATTAATGCAGAAGAAAAAACCAAAATAGATGGAAATGGGGAAGAAAGAAAATGAAGGTAATATCTATAATTTTCAAATTTTTGTGCTGACATTGTGTGCGTGTGCGTGTGCGTGCAAGAAAATTTTGAAGTACACATATGGATACAAGAATAATGCATGAAATACATGTCAAATAATTTCTTAAAAAATTTTAGGGGGGTTTAATTGAATAAGCCACTATGATGTATGAGAGAGAGTGTTGGACAATAAAAGCACAATTAGCCCCCAAGATTAGCGTGACAGAGATGAGAACTCTTAGATGAATGTGTGGTCATAGTAGAATAGATAGAGTCTGCAATGAGTGTATTAGGGATAAAGTCGGAGTTGCCCCAGCTGCGGACAAGTTAATGGAAGGGAGATTGAGGTGGTTTAGGCATATAAGTTTTAGACCTTTAGACACACCAATTAGAAATATAGATATAGGTAATAGATCTAAGCTCACTTGGAGTGGAGTAATTCAAAATGACTTAGAGGTTTACATATTTTAAAAAATGTGGCTCAAGATCGCTTCAAGTGAACAAAAGCAAATCCATATAGCTAACCTCAATTAATTTTAGATTAAGGCTTAGTTGAGTTGAATTGAATAATTCTTTGACAAATCTATAAAGTTGATGGGTAAAAAATAAAATTTTGAAAAGTTTGGGGTGGCCATGGTTCTGCTTCTATGGGTGAGTAGATTGCTCTTCCCCATCTCCCTTGGATAAAACTAAGGTTCATGTTGGTCTTAGCATAATTTAGCAAACATCTTTTTCGCCCTTATATAACAGTTGTAGTTCTTCTGTTGCTAGTTGTACTTGATTCTTGAGAAGAGTTTCAGCTTGGATAATGGGTTCTTAGTGCCAAATTTGGAAGTAGGGGCTCATACTCATAATCAAACTACAAGTTTTATTTGTCCTCGATATGAATTTGCACTTATATAGATGAGAAGGTCTTGGAATTTTAATTCTTGGTCATATCGTGACTTAAATCATCAGCAAATCTGTTATTTTGTAACTGAAAATGGCTGAAAAAAAAAGTAAGAGGTTGGAGGACCAAATGATTGTAATCCCACATAGCTGTTTACCTTTACTTTGCATATGAGCTTTTGTGGTAGAAATCTATTGCTGCATATGAAATTTATGTTTTTATTGTATCTTATCATGAATTTTATATAAGCAAATTTAGTAGATATAGTTTGAAGTAAGGGTGAATGGTTTGTATAAAAATTTCATTTGCATTGAGCATTTACTCCCTAGATTCATTTTAAGACCCTTTGTCTTGTTTGTTTTGTGGAATAGTGATCGATGCATTTTGTTATATCTGTCTACAGATTGATATGGACACTATAGAAGTCAGTAACCTTAACAGACAATTCTTATTCCGTCAATCACATGTTGGGCAGTCAAAGGCCAAGGCAAGTGTTGTCAT
>CATIWR010486918.1:0-11354 GCA_949677035.1 Omphalea diandra | reverse complement strand
GGCCTTGCTTGCCACACTCATAACAAGTGACTTTATTTAATTTTTCTCTAGGATTAGGAGTTGTCTTCATAAAGATTCTTCTTTCTTTTTCTCCTTCTAATTAACTCCTTGGTCCTTTCTGAGAGCATTGCTAGCTCTTCTTCTTCATTATCACTTTCTTCATCATTAGATGTAATTTCCACTTCTTTCTCTTTTAATGAGGATTTGAATGCCAAGGTTCTCTTCTCAAGTTTTTTAGATTTTTCTCCTTGACTCCTCATCTTTCTTTAAGGCTAACTCATGAGTTAAGAGTTTGCCTATCAAGACATCTGTTTACACCATCCATATTTCTGGATTGGATTCTTAAATACCGCACACTCTAGCACCAAATTTCTCAATAGGCAAATATTTCAAAATTTTGGAGTTTACCTCATGATTTGTGAGAATCCTACCAAATTTCTTCATGTTGGTGATGATTGCTAGGAGTCTGTTGGTCATGTCGGTGATGCTCTCATTCTCCTTCATCATGAACAACTCCCACTCCATCACATATATCTCTAACCGGCTGGATTTCACCAATGTGGTCCCTTCGTGATAGTTCTCCAATGCTTTTTATATCCCATAGGCTGTTTGGTAATGTTGTATTCTTCCAATCTCTTCTCTTGAAAAAGAGCTTAGAAGAATTGTCATGGCTCTTTTGTTCTTGCCATTTGATCTTCTATGTGCTTCAACCCACTCTTCTCTTAAAATGAGTTCTTCACTTCCATCCACTACCTTGGTGGATTCCATTCTTTAACTCCAACATCTTAGAGATCCACCATATCTGTGTCAAGGTAAATTTCCATCCTATACTTCCAGTGAGTATAGTCAGCTCCATCAAAGTAGGGTTTGAGATGTGTGTGGATTCCTTTTTGTGCCATGATCTTTATTCACCCAATGAAGGTTTGACTGTGAAACCTTGCTTCGATACCACTTGTTGGCCCTTAGCACCAAGAAGGGGAGTTGAATTGGTGTGTGAAAATTAAAAATAGAAGAGTATAAGAGAAATGAAGACGCACAATTTATTATGGTTTGGGTATAATCGACCCTACATCCACTCCCTAATTCTCAGCAATTGGGTATTCCACTAACTATCAATGGTGTTTTCAAGCTCACACAAAACTTTTACACTTGTGTTTTCTAAGGCTCACACAATAACCTTTACACTTGTGTTTTAGAGGCTCACATAATAACCTTTACACTTGTGTTTTTCAAGCTCGCACAACAACCTCTCTAGAGTGTTTTATCAGGCTAACACTTCAACCTTTACAAATGGTATTTATGCTCATACCAAATAATCAATTAAAGAAGAGAAAAGATTGAGTAGCAAAATTGCAAGAGTTTGGGTTAGAAGTTAATGAATTCTCTTGCATTTACATCTGTTTGGTAAGGTATTTATAGCCTCTACCCACCAAAGAGACGTTGCAATAAATTGGTACAAAATCTTCAAAGTGTGCTAGACAGATTTTGCATTAAATGCTTGACAAGCTTCATTCGCAGTCGCTACTACTCTTTTACAGTCACGAATTCCAAATTTCCTACGGGAGCCAAAAATTATGGCAAAAAATCTCGTTTGTGTATAACGGTTAGTACATGTGGCGGCTTCTCATTAGTTCATCAGGAAATATAGTCGTTGCCTTTCAACTGCTAAATAAAAGTAACGATCGCGACTTACTTTTGTTAATATCAAAAGAGGTTCTAGACTTAGGATTAACCATCCTAGTCCAACATGTATGACTAGGGAATTTGAAATGAGCATGATGGGAGAGCTCAAGTTCTTTCTTGGTCTACAAATCAAGAAATCCAAGGAAGGCATCTTCATTAACCAAGCCAAATACAAAAGGGAGATACTCAAGAAATTTGGCATGGATGGTTGTAAAGTAGCCAAGATCCCCATGAGTGGTACCATCAAGCTAAATAAGGATGAATCAGGTAAGATGGTAAATGAAAAAAGATATCGAGGTATGATTGGATCTCTACTTTATCTTATTGCTTCTAGGCTATATATCATGTTTAGTGTTTGTATGTGTGTTGGGTTCAAATCCTCTGCTAAAGAGTCTCATTTGAATGTTGTTAAGAGTATTTTAAAATATTTGCATGGCAAAATTCACTTAAGGTTATGGTATCCTAGGGATTCTTCCTTTAGTCTCGTAGGACATTCAGATGCGGATTATGCGGGTAGCTTATTAGATAGAAAAAGCACTTCCGGGACTTGCCAATTTATAGGAGAATGCATAGTTTCTTGGTTTAGTAAAAAGCAAGTGTTGGTTGCCTTATGCACTGCGAAAGCCAAGTATATTGCTGAGGGTTGTTGTTGCACCCAAGTTCTTTGGATGAAACAACAATTGAAGGATTTTGGCAAAGTGATTAATCACATTCCTATTAAATGTGATAACACTAGTGCTATCAATCTTTCTAAGAATTCTATCCAACACTCTAGGAGCAAACACATAGATATTAGACATCATTTTCTTAGAGATCATGTGTAAAAGGGTGATGTTATGTTAAAATTTATTAACACAAATCATCAACTTGCAGATATTTTCACTAAACCTCTAAATGAAGAAAGAATGAACTTCATTATGGGAGAATTAGGAATGCTTGATGGAAGCTCTCTAAAGTGAAAATTTTGATCTTATGCATGAATACTATGTGTGTTGTTAATTGTATGTCTTATGTTTTCTGTATGGCTTTTTTCTTGTGGATCACAGTTTTTTATTCTTTCAAAACTTTTATTTTTCATTCTTATCCTTGTTGACTTACAATTTGTGATCACTATCCTTCCTTCACGGTCGCAAATTACAAGTCAAAAGTCACCCAGCTCCAAAACAATAAATCGTGATCGTGAAATTTCTGCTCCACCTTAAATTTTGGTCAATTATCAAATTTTTGACCGTTGAGGCACGTATTCCCAAGGAAAATTTGTCTGTTACTCACATTTTCTGGAACTCACAGTCGCGACTCATGTTTTCACGGACGCGAATTTGGGTAACTGCCTAGCCATTAATTGATTTGATGGCCAACCGTTTCTAACTTTTCATTAAACCTTTTCTAGTCATTTCTACCCATTTGTATACCTTTTCAATGGCTATATAAAGCCTCCAAACAGTGATTTTCATCACTTCATCATATTCTCAAACTTTCTTACTTTCAAAGCTATCAAATTCTTCCAAATTCTCTTTATCCCTTGTAATGGCCCCGAAGAAGATCACAAGAGCAGAAAAAGGAAAGGAAGTGGCTCAACCCTTTGCACCCCCTACACTCCAATTTATGAAGGAAGTCACTAAGGAGGAGAAGGAAAGGTACAAAGCCAATTCCTCTAAGATTATCCTCCCTAACAAGATCCCTTCCACTTTTCTATTATAAACCTTGGGCATCAATAATGAAATTCGTATTTTTCTCTCAAACCTTAGCTGGAATGAGTTCATCTTCTGAGATGAACCTAGATATGAAGAAGTTGTACAAGAGTTCATGTGCACTGTCCAACTTAGTATGGGTTAGTGTTTAGGGCCTTTGGCGATCCTTTCTATGTAACTTTTGAACAACTTTCTTCTCTTTTCAATTTACAAGTTGACGAAAACATCCCTTTCATAATCTTCTCGCTTGATGTTATCTATAGCAAGTTTTGGTCGAAAATCTCTATTAAAACCACACATGACCCTCGCTCATCTTTGGCCAAACACATCAAATCCCTAGCCCTTTGGATACTCCACTATATCATCATCTTTTCCATAAATGCAAAAGGTGATGGTAACAAGAATGTGTCCCAAAAAGACTTGGCATTCCTTTTCTGCCTTGTCAAAAATAAACCCATACAAACTGGCTGATACCTTGTGGATCAATTAATTCACATGAGTACCAAACCCAAGAGTCAGTTCCTTCTACCTTCACACATCATTGCCATTTATCGTTTCATTGGAGCCCTTGATGATGAAATAGAAAATTTTCTCACCAAGAAGCTTTTTCCTTCCCAAAATTTTCTTTACATAACTTACCTTATAAATGCCAAAGCCATACAAATGGATACTTATGCCTACACCCTGGGTGCATTTGGGGCTAAAAAAATGGAAACTTCATAAGCTTCTAAGAGGAACAGGCTCCACATTGAAGAAGGAGCAATTCTAATCCCTCCTCCTTAACCAAAACCCAAGTCTAAGTTGTCTCTTGCCACCATCAATCGAAAATTGGACAAGATGATGAAAATGACTAAAAGAAGATTCTTATATCACTCAAGTCTTCACAGTGGCATAGTGGATCTTCAAGAGAAGTTAAGGGTTCCTCCTTGTCATCTTTTGGACTACACGTAATTTGAAGATACACAAGATGAAGATGGCAATGAAGAAGTTGAGAATGGGGATAAAGTAGAACGAACCACACATGGGCAAAAGGAAGAAACCTCTAGAGATGATGATGATTCACCAACCTTATAGATTAGGGATCTTTTATTTTTTTCTTGTTTTTGTTTATGTTTAAAAATATTGTGATCCCACAGTTATAAATAAATAAATTTGTATTTCTTTGCAAATTCTTGTCTTATGTGATTAATGAATTTTATCTTTATGATTTGCATTCTTATTTTACTCGTTATGTACACTTATGCTTATTTTCATTTCCCTTTTATACCCTCTTTTTGATCTTACCAAAGACGAAAAGATAGAAACTAAAAACAATCTAAGTCTAAGAGGGAGAGAAAATAATTTACAAAAAATAGCATAAGTTGAGGGGGAGCATCAAACTACCATACTTAGGAAATTTTACCTTAAGTATTCATTGAATGATAATTCACTCCAACTTCATATTTTTGCATTATTTTCCCTTTGGATCAATCTAAGTTGTCAAAATCAAAAAGAGGGAGATTGTTGGACTAGGATGGTTAATCTTAAGTCTTGGATCTCTTTTGATCTTGACAAAGGAGATTGATCAATTCTAATGTTTCAATTAAATGTTATTTTGTAGTTTTTAGTTAGTCTATAAATTGGAAGTTGGATAGAGTTCATAATCTCTAAAGAAAGCAAAATGTCTTCTAATACGTGACAGCAACTTGTAGTATCGCGACTGTGACTTAGCTTAAGACAGGTGAATTCGCGGGCCACTTCTCAACTGCGATTCATCCAAAGATGGAAATGCCAAAGTTACAGAATAATTTACAGTAAGTGTCGCGTCTCAGTCGCGACCGCGACTTTCATAGTAACTCAAGAGGGAATAAAGTCCATAACCACAACATGACAAGTGTCCTAGGTGTCTGTTGGAAGACAAAAATCGTGATGGCAAGTTATGGGTAGCGACTGCGATTCATGAAAAAGAAGATGGACATTTTGACTAACGAATTCGCATCCTAAGTCGCACCATGTACAAGAAAAATCGCGACTGCTACTTTTGTGAGCAGGTGAAAAGGTAACGACTGTATTTTCCTGGTGAACCAATTAGAAGATGACACGTAGATTAGCCGCTAGACACAAATGGAGATTTTCACCGTAATTTATGGCTTATATATGGAAATTGAAAAATCGCGACAGCGAATGAAGCCTGACAAGCATTTAATGTAAAATCTATCTGGCATACTTTGGAGATTTCTACCAATTTTATTGCAAAGTCTCTTTGGTGGGTAAAGGCTATAAATACCTCACCAAACAGATATAAATGCAAGAGATTTTATTAATTTGTAACCAAAACTCTCGCAATTTTGCTACTCAATCTTTTATATTCTTTAAGTGATTGTTTGGTGTGAGCATAAACACTATTTGTAAAAGTTGTAGTGTGAGCCTATAAAAACACTAAAGAGACATTATTATGTGAGTCTTAAAAACACATAGTGTAAAGGTTGTTGTGTGAGCCTTAAAAACACATAGTGTAAAGGTTGATATGTGAGCCTTGAGAACATAAGTGTAAAAGTTAAGTGTAAGCTTAGAAACACCATTTGAAGTTAGTGGAACACTCAATTGCAGAGAATTGGAGAGTGGACGTAGGGTCGATTATGGCCGAACCACTATAAATCATGTACCTCATTTTCTACTCTTCTCTATCCCTTTTGCTTCAAAATTCTTTTTTTATACTAATTTAACCCCCTCCCTCTCGGTGTCTAGGGCCAACAGGAAGAGTAATTACAATAACAATAATAGCAAGTCATCAAGGATAAAGAACCAAGCCTTGATAATAGCTCATTGTTTCATTACTTGGAACATCAATGGGAGAGCTCAATCCAATGGCAATTGCACCATCATAAACTTGTTCTATCTCTAGTGCCTGAAGAACAAGCAAAGGATCAACACACCCTTATTCTCAATGCTAACGATTGATGGACAAATAGATAAAGGTAATGAATTCATGATGGATTACTACGTTACTAGAATTTCTAAATATGTAAAGGGAATTCCCCCAACAGAGGAAGAACTTGAAAAAAAGAACATTATGTTGGAAAACTGCCATACAATGAATCAATAAATGAAAAGATGATTTAAGCATGAGGATCCTTCAAAGGTTAAACATTAATTATGGGAATACTAGAAGAAAGAGAGACCCATGAACAAGAATAGGAGGATGAAGATGTTAAGGGAGTCATTAAAATAGGGATTGTTGCTATTGAAGGGACTAGAACTAGTGCTCTTGCTCCTGCTACACCTCTCTCTAACTTTAAAAAGAATGTCCTTGATCAACATGTAACCATTTCCAGTGCAGTTCAACGTATTGAGTCCTCTACTATCTCTCTTCACCAAAAGGTGCAAAAACTCCAAAGGGACATGAAGGATGCCAACCAGACCTTAGATTGGATAGTGGAAGGTTTAAATTTGCAACTTGGAAGTTCAACCACTACAACAGAGTCAGATGTAGTAGCTAAACCTAAGGCCAAACCCTAGAACCATCCCTAGGACCCCTACCTCTAATCATCCATTTAATCTCATGTTGCATATTTTATCTTTATTCCATCTCTTTTTATTTTTGTCTTATTTTCTCAAAAATAATTAATGTAAGGGACAATACACTTAATGCTATAAATATCTTCTCTTTTCTTATACTATCATTTGAGTTTCCATTTCCTTTCCTAATACTATACTTGTATGTCTTTTTAATAATGACAAAGGAGGAGAGGAAAAGAAAAGCAAGAGTAAAAGTAAATAAGTAAATGGGAAAGGTATGAGAAAGCAAGCTAAGGTAAAGGAGAAGGAATATTTACATGAAAAAGATAAGGAAAATGTATTGCATGTGACTTGCTTTAACAATGCATTTACCAAGGGTAACATGTATATAAATGAATTTGTTTTGCAGAGCACTTGGTATGTATACTTACTTTAACAGTGCATAAAATCTGAAACAAAAAGGGAGTAACATGATCTATTATAACTTATGCGTTTGAATTTGAATCACATTGTTTGGTAGTTTTTTATATATAAGGATCATATGATATACATTTCCTACCTCTTGCAAGATTGATTAACCCTAATAAAATGTTTGTCATCATAAAAAAAAAAAGGAGAATGTTGCACCTAACTTGGGAGTTTGGTGAACTAAACTTGTATTGATGATTACAAACACATATAAAAGCTAGCTCTTATCCAAGTTGGTGTGCAAAATCTTACAGGTACATCAATATTTTAATCAAAGGCTTTTCGAAAAAGAGTTTTTACAAAACTTTAAGCATTCAAAGCCATCGGGTGTTGTTGTTTTTCAATAGGCATTAGTACTTCATCAATGAGCATTGGAGATTTTCAACAGGTGTTGGAGCATCACCTGAGTATGAGTAAAGATCTCTCTACCCCTTAACTAATGGCTCTTTCAAGAGTCAATAGGTGTTAGATGAATCAAACACTTGAGCTTTGGAAGTTGATCTTCAACAACAGGAGTTGCAGTTTCACAATAGGTGTGGCTCATCGATTTCTCAACAGTTATTGCATTTTCACAATAGGCATTGGACCAAGTGACTTGATGTGAACAGAACTCTCAAAGTCTTGACACGAGCATTGAATTTTTACCAACGGGCATTAGAAAAGCTCTCAAGCAAAGCTAAAGTTTCTAGAGCCTCTAACGAGACACCTTCATATTTGCAACATGCATTGAGATCTTTCTCTATAGGCATTAGAAGCTCACCTACAATCATTAAAACACTATAAAAAATCTTAAAAAACAGAACATCAAATTCATTTCCTCCTAGACACTTACAATGGGCATTGTCCATATCTCAACAGGAGCTAAAGTTGAATTCCAATAGGCATTGAAAAGCTTCAATAATCGTTAGAGGAGTTGGTGACTAAAAAATTAAGTTAGAAGAGGAGCATTTAGGCAAATCTCTCTTTAATAACTAGTTCCAATGGGCATTTCAATGAGATCAATGATCGTTAAAGTTATATTCTCACCTAACAATAAGCGTGGAGATTGTCCAATAAGCGTTGAATGACAGTTATATGACATGGAGTGGTAGTCCTCTTTCTAACAACTAGTTTCATGTCTTTGCCTACAAAAGGACCTCCCACAATAAAAATAAGTAGTGAAAAATGGTTAAAAGTGAGTATTTTCTGTTATGAAAGCAATTTTGAATAAAAAGGGTGAAACAAGTGTGATCTAGCTTCAAAGGACGATCATTGTCAAAAGCTTGCAAAAGTTATCTTCAAAATTGAGTTGAAGAACAAGCTTTGAGACTTCTCTCAAAATTTTCCACAAAATCAAGCATATCTTATGAGTGTATTTTCTATTGTTTATTGTTTGAGTGAGAGTGCTTTTTCTCATCTTTTTAAGATGTAAATTCTTTTGAAAAAGTTTTTGGTTAGAAGACCTTAGAAGATCTAAACCTTTTTTTTTTTTTTTTTGTGAAAGGTCTAAGGTAGTACTTATCAATTTTTTTAGGATTAGTTTTAGTAGCACCTGAAAGTCTACTTATAACTACTTGGTAATGCCCAAAAACTATTATTGTAAAGGTCGTTGATATCACCTGTAAGCTATCTGGATAGTGAAAGGCTCTAGTGGGAAAGCTAAAGAAGAGGATGTAGGCAAGTTTATGTCGAACCTCTATAAATGATTGTCTCAATTCTTTATTGTTTTTGCACATATTTTTAATTTTTTTACTTATCAGTGCCCTATTCAACTCCTTTTCTAGGGCACTAAGGGACAACATTATTTATCTCCTTAGCAACCCTCTCTTCAATTTTATGGTTAAACTCAGCCATCAGTTTTTCAAAACTCTTATGACAGTATTGTGGGTTTCATATTTAGTTCTAGTCTTTGGATCGGGCTAAGGGTCTTACACTTCCTAGCGAGTTGGTTGTCCTTTTTCTTCCATGAGGGTTTAGATGGAGCTATGATAGCTGCAAGACAAGGGTTATTAGTATGATGCATGTACAAATAAAGAGTGCATGTATGCATGAAATGCACACTTTATTAGCAAAAAATCCTTCCAACCTTATTCCTCCCACACACAAGTTCTAGAAGCTCTCTTTTAGGTGGGGTCTCATTCTTCTATAAAAAAGGGATAATGTGTGTGGTTGCCTCAGATTAAGAAAGGTCAAACTCCCTAAAAGAACATATACATAAAAGAACTAAAGACATACCAATGAGGGAATATACAAATAAAAAACTCTTTACATTACTTAAAAAATGTACAAGAAATAAAGAATCCCTTTTACAAGAGAGGCAAATGATGTACATGAATGTTACATAGGAAACATAAACTCTTTATATAATAAGGTAGGGGAATATACAAGTATTTATAGAAGGGGATAATTACATCAAAAGAGAGTGGGAAACATTCGTATTTGCATAAAGGAAAACCTAACTACATTCTTTAGGGACTTCAAACCTTCTTTTGAAGAAGAACTGCAAATAAAGGGCTTCATATTCCAAGGTGTTATTAGCTCTTACATATGCCTATTTGGTTGATTTGGCTACCATTGTTTATGATTCCCAAAATTTTAGGTGTTGGTTGTCATAACCCCCCCCCCCCCCCCCCCCATTTGATATACTTGAAAGTACTCGACTCATGAGTGATGAACCCTCCTTACCATCTCTTAAGCCCAAATGGAGCTTAAGTCCCAAGTTTAGAGAATCCATCAATTTATCTAACAGAAAATCTTATTCTTGTGGTGAAGTGTATAGGTTACATGAATGTAATTGGACTAATTAATTATAAAATCAATAAGCCCAAATGGAGCTTAAGTTTCAAGTTTAGAGAATCCATCAATTTATCTAAAGGAAAATCTTATTCTTGTGGTGAAGTGTGTATGCTACATGAATGTAATTGGACTAATTAATTATAAAGTCAATATGGCAAAAAGTGAATCTGAGATTAGACGGGAAGTCAATTTTGAGTCCCCAATAGAGCCCCCCTTATAAGTGCCTTCAAAATTTCACTCAAACAAGTGAAATCTTACTTATAACTCCTACCTTTTATCAATCATCTAGGATTGACAGGACGAGGGTCACACATTGGTAAAACCCCCAAATGGTGACTCATGTTGGGACCAACAGGTGATCCTTTAGGCTTCACATGAATTTAAAGCCTTTTTATCCAAGTAAAGGTCAATAAGGAACTAAGGTAGGACAATATATTGGCACCATCCTTAAGGAAATGTAGAGTCACCAGACTTTAGTCAGGACAGAAATTTGAGCAAGATAAAAATTTAAACCTAACTAAGTCATTTAGGAGGTCCAATTCATCTTCACCCCATTAAAGATCTGGTTAGGCACCCTCAAATATGCATATTTGGGATCTAACCTTTGGGCATCTTTGGTTTTTTTTTATCATTTTAACTGTATTATTATTTAGTCTGATTAACGCCCCTAAACATGTTCTATGCAATTCAATCAATCAAATCAAAATCATCATCATATTCAAATTTGAAAGGGATGGGGGTCATGCAACATGTTAGGGAGGTCATACTAATCTATCGATCATACTCAATATCATCATGTATAATTAATATTTAAAAGGATGATCAAAAAGACTATCAATCATGGTTAAGCTCAAATAAGCACCTACACCCAAGGAAGCACACAAGTTAGTAACCATCATAATGACACATTAGTAACCATCATAATGACACCATTCCAAAGTTAACAAAACAAGATTCATGCAAAAGATCTTACCATTCCTCTAAGTCAAGGAGCCTAAGTATGTTTCTAAGTCCACAATAAGAACATCCTCACATCAATTGAATCATATGATAAAATTAAGAACACCAAATAAGCACAAACACATGAGCCATATAACATGAAAAGAATCATAAAAATGAAATGTAATAAAACCTTGGAGGAGATTAATGGCCTAAGGCAAATTATAACGAAAAGGAATCTTAAGATTGTTGAACCCTCCTCTTTATTGCTCTTAAAGAGCTTGTCATCCATGAGCATCA
>CATIWR010486824.1:0-21624 GCA_949677035.1 Omphalea diandra | reverse complement strand
TTGATATGCCTCAGCATTGGCAGCACAAAGGCAAGGGTTTTACCAGATCCAGTTTTTGCAATGCCAATGCAATCTCTGCCACTCATAATTATTGGCAGTGCCTGAGCTTGGATTGGCATTGGCTTCTCATAGTTAAGCTTCCTTATTGTCTCCAAAATTTTACTTGTAAGTCCTGTTTGGTGCCATGTCTTAACTGGTTTTGGAACATCCTTTCCATGAATTTTCAATTCCAATTGCTTCCTGTAAGCAGTAACCTCTTCAGCAGTCATCCTCAATATCTCCTTTACTTCAATATAAAAGTTTTTCCGGAAAGGCTTGTAATCAATCTTTGAGTGATCGACAACAGATAGTTTCTCAGCCTTTGTCTTCTTTACCCTCTTCATGAACTCATCATCATCTTCATCATCCAAAGGATCTTCAACATTTTCAAGGTCCCCATAGTCTGAATCAGAATCCTCACCAGGAATTATTCTCCCGAGAGATTTACTAGAGCCTTTCTTCAACTGCTCTCCATTGATTCGTTCTTCCTTTTTCTCCTTCTTCTTTAACTCCATTTTATCATCATCAACAACAGTTTGAGTAATCACTGCATTGTTTAGCTTCTCAACTTCAGGTACGACCATGGAATTCATGAAAGCATCTAATGGATCAATGTCCTCATCTGCATTAGCACCATCATCACCATTCTCTAAAACTGTCCCATTTGTAGCATCTACCTCCACTGAATATACAACTTCTTTATCAGGCTTTGCATTTTCATCAAGGTCCATGTCAGTCTCTGATTTTCCTGTGGCAGGTGCCTCTTCATCATCTGATTCTTCTTCTTCAAGGGTCCAAGTTTTACCGGTCATGGGTTCATCATTATTTGCTGCTTCCCCATGTTTCTCTCTCTCAGATTCTTCCTTTTTCCTCCTTAATTCTTGCCATTCCTGAACTCTTCTTCTCCTCTTCTCCATCTCCTCATCTAATTTCTTCTGTTCATCCTCTAATTCCTCCTCTCGGGTTTTCTTCTCTCTATTATCTGAGTCATCCTCGCCATTCTTTTTCCTTGGGCTCCCCTCACTATCGTCCCTGTGCCTGTTTGACCTGCTAGTGCTTTGTTCACGTGCTCTATCCTTGTAGTCACCATTATCTCTCTTCCGTCGCTTCCTATCATGCTCCTTAGAATCATCACCACTATCATCATCACTGGCAACTTCCCGACGTCTCTCCTTTTCCCTAGCCCTCCTCTCCCTTTCTCTTTCCTTTTCCCTCTCTCTCTCCCTCCTCTCCCTTTCCTTGTCTCTTTCCCTCTCCCTCTCCCTCTCCCGTTCTTCCCTCTCACATTCCCTTCTTTCCCTCTCTCTATCTCTCTCCCTCTCACGTTCTCTCCTGTCTCTGTCTCGTTCCTTCTCCTTTTCCTTCTCTCTCTCTCTTGCCCTCTCCCTTTTCTCCTCCCTCTCTCTGTCCCTGTCTTCATCTCTGTCCCTATCTTTACCACGACCTTCCCTGTCTCTATCTCTTTTCCTATCCTTGCCTCTTTCCCTTTCATCATCTCGGCTTTGTCTATCCTTATCCCTGTCCTTCTCCCTCTCTCTCTCATACTTCTCATCAGAATCACTACTCTTCTCTCTTTCAGAATGCCGGCTTTTGCGGTCCCTCTTCTCTCTGTCCCGGTGCCTCTCTCCATTCCTCTCCTTATCTCGATCACGATGACTCCTCTTTGAATCCTCCTCCTTCCTTTCCAAATCTTCTTTCCTAGACTTATGCTTCAAATCCTCCATTCCTTAATACGCTGCAACATTCACCAAGCCAACAAATTTATGTTAGAATTCACAATTCCATATGTCACAATATCACCAAAATTAAAACCCTTATCCATATGAATCCTAACAGAAAAACTCGGTATAAACTAACTAACAAATCCAAAAAGAATCAACAATTCAACATGCCACTATGGCAAAATTAAATCTATAAAACTTTTACAACTTTGTAGTCCAATTACGGTAATATAAATTCATGGAAGCTAAGATGAATAAGCATAATCGATATAACATTAATTAAGACGAAAAAAGAAAAACGAAAGGGAGGGGAGATGGAAAGACAGTAGAGGCAAACAAATTGGAGTGAAAGCGAACCTATAAGCTGTTGAAGCAAACCCTAAAACGTTTTTCAGTGTCGTTTCCGCCTCTGCTGTCGTTCTCCCCTTCCTCTGATCTGAAGAATGATGAGTCGATGGCTTTCTTACTCCCGTTTTTTCCAACTTAAGTTCCGTTTGGTGTGCTTGAGTTCATCATAAGCTCAATTATAATGGACGATTGACAGTGCAGATTCTATATTCAAATTAGGCCGTGTTTCGTTATAATTCTTTTTACTTGTTTATAATAGAAAAAGAATAGCATTTCTATTTTTGTGTTTGGCAGAATGGAATATATTTATAAATTCAATTAATCCTACAACCTATATTGAATGCATTTTCAATTTATTATAAATATTTTATTTAATTTTAAATATATAGATAATTTTTTGCATTTCAATTTTTTTTCATTTCAATTTATTATAAATATTTTATTTAATTTAAAATATATGGAAAAATTTTTTCAAAAAATCTAAGATAATTAAAATAATATATATGGCTATGTTTACCACATGAATTTGAATTTTTTTTTTTTTAAATTTAGACATCACATATAATCTAAAATGTAAAAATTCAATTAAAATAATTTTTTAAAAAAAGAGCCCAAAGTAAAAGGAGAAACCATGATGAAAATATTATTTGTTGAATACTGATTTATTAAAAGCCTTTGCAGAGTTAAAGAAAAAAAAAATTCTCATTCTCTCTACTTTCTCTTTAGAGTTTCTCTTAGTTTTACTTTAGAGTAGTCACTGGTTAACCATCAATTGCCACTTTTTTTTTATTTCATCTCTTTATTTTTTATTACTTTCAATAAATTCAAATATGTTATTTTATTGATAGATATGTCTTTTTTCTTTTTTTGTTCTATTATATGGATATTTATATCTTTTTGTGGATGTATTTTTCTCGTTTTAGTATTTTTTATGGATGTTTTATTCTCCCATTTTATGGGTGTTTTCTCCCATGTTTATGAGTGTTTTCTTCCTTTTAATGGGTTTTGATTTATATTTGTTGAAAAAAATAGTATTTATTGGTTTTAGACGATTATTGATCTACTTTGTAATATGATTATGATTATTAAAGATTTTACAATAATTTTCTTAAAGAAATTCATTCATAATAATATTATGGCATCAAAATAATTTTGGAGTCATGCGGAAGAGATTTTAAGTAGTAAATTAAATTATTGTAATTATTATGTTAGGTTTAATCATAATTTTTTAATATCAATATTTTGGATTGTAATATAACTATTAATTTGAACGAATGATACTATTATATATATATATATATATATATATATATATATATAAACTTTTGCAAAGTTAACATAAGAAGTATGTAAACAAAACGAAGCCCTACACAATAAAAATTTAATACAATAAAAAAATAAGCAATTTGTTTAATATATCTAATGAATTATATATTCCACGTAATTAATAAATTTTAAATCTGAAAAGTAATTACAAGTCTCAAATAGTTTAAAAATATCATACTCATAATTGATTAGTCATATAAAATGTTTAACTCTGTTTCTTATTAAAAAATTATTTAACTCTTTTTGTTTTTCATAACACAAATTATGTTATTTTGTATTTTACGTAAATATTGTACTAAAGATCAATTAATTAAAATCTTATTTTTCTTAAATAATATTTTTAGAAATAACAACTATTTATTATTTTTCAAATATGAAATAATGAAACATTTGAGCTAGGTAAGCTTAATTCAACCTATTTATTTATGTAATTATTCTATTTGTGTATTAATTAACTATTATCATCATGATTAAGTTTAAAAGTATAATAATATCAAATTAGAAAATAAAATTAATATGTAATACACATTTTTTTATGTGGTAATACAAGCTTTGTGGTTCACTCAAACTTTAATTTATTTATTAAATAAAATAGGCATTTATTTATATTTTATATAATTTGTATTGTTTTTAAAGTACTATTAACTATTGAATATATATATATTCTCGTAATGAGGAAAATGAAAAAATATATTAGAAGTTATAAGACATTAATTTATAATTATTATTTATAATATTTAATGTGAAACTCTTTTTAATTGAAATACTAAATAATTTATAATTATTTTATTTATATATCTTAAGAGTTAATTTCTATATTTATTTTCTTTGTCCTTATATTTATATATATGTGTCGTTAAGATTTTATGGTGCTATAAAAAATAATTATAAATTTAAAAAAGGATAAAAATGATCAATATTATATATTTACCCAATCATTATAAGATTATATTTAAAAATAAAATATAGTATCATAAATTTTAAATGTTAAATTGTTATACATGCCAACATAAAAAATTAATTAAATATTACAATCTAAAATAAATTTATTCTCAAATATAACTTTCAATGTGAGCTTTAAAAATCACAATTAATAATATATTTTAATCATTAAAATATTATTATCTAAAAATTTTTAAATAAAAAATATAAAAAAATTTATAAAATTAAAATAATAATGATAAGAGAATTATCATTCCCAATTTCAACACTGAAATGAAATAATACTAATCTCTTTTGTGTTGGCAAGTATGCGTGAATGAGTGTGTATATGCACACACAAAATACACATATGAATAACTAATTAAAAATCATTTTTAAAATTTTAATCATTGAATAAATTCTTTTTAATAATTTTTAACAGATCTTCAACACCAAAACTTAATTAATGTTAATTTTAAATTATAAAAATTTTATATAATTTTACTAAAATAAAGAAAATAAGAAAAATATTAAAATTTTCTAAAAATTAGAAAAGGAAACACTTAATACAATATTTTAATTCTCTCACCTCTCATAACAAAACCAGTACAAAAAAATTCACAAAGCTCATTTTATGTTACTATAGAATATTTTAATAATATTTTAAAGATAAAAAATTTTGAGCTACATGTGGATTTTAATTTTTTTGATATATAATATTGTACTTATATATGTTTTGTGTCATTTTATTTTTTATTACTATAAGAATTAAATTTGAATGTATAAAAACTTATAAGAATTTTATATTATAGATTATGATTAGTGAAATATGAAATGGTATGTGTTTATATATATATATATATATATATATATATAAATTAGATATTTTATCCATAATAAATTATTTCGACATCAATTAGATTACAGTAAATTAATTAAAATATTAATCATAATGTCTCATATGTTATTTTTTAAAATTTTTATAAATTAAAATAACTAAAACTAATAAGTTTAAATATTTTACTTTTTATTTATTTCTCTCTTAAAAATAATTTAAATTATATATCTTCTTCACTTCTGTAAAAATATTTAGTATTAGTAAAATATTCATTTTAGTGGTTTTGTCAAAAAAAATAATCATAAATTTAAAAATAAAAATTTTATATTTAAGCTATTTATATAAATTATATTATTTAAATTTATAAGAACGTTGCCATAAATAATTATACTTTTTTTACTCTATTATATATTATTATAAACAAATTTTATCAAATAATAAAAATGTAATAAATTTATTCTTATAAAATCACAATTTACACATAATAGCTCATAAAATTTTATGAAAATAATTTATTTATTTACTCTTATAATAAAGAATAAATTTAAATTTTAAAATCTTTCTAAAACTTAAAAAAATAGCTTTAGATTTATTATTTATAATTTTAAAATTTTTGAAAAACTAAAATAACCCATAATATTAAAAGATCAAATTTTAATTTATCTTTTCATTTCAAATTTTTACATCTTTCCCTTAAATGCACATACATAAATAAACAACAAATGAATTTATAGATAAAAAAAAAACATCCAATGAATTTGTTGCTAAAAATTTAAATATATCTTCAATACCAAGATAAATTAAACTCAATTATTTATTTTCAATCATTTTATGTTATCACCAAAATAAAAAACATTAAGAGAAATTTCAAAAATTTTAAAAATTAAAGAAAATAAAATGCTGAATAAAATGAGAGTCAAAATTCTAATTTCCTGTTCAATTTAAAAATATGTTATTATAAATATTTATATTTTCACTCTTTTGTATATTATTATAAATTATTTTAGTCAAATGATGAAAAATATAATAAATTTATTCTAAAAAATCAGTGTTATCCTGATTTTATAAAAAATCACAATTGAATATATAAATGATATTTATAAAATTTTATCAAAATGTTTAAATTTATTTTTATTCATTACAATAAATAATAAATTTATATTTTAAAATCTTTGTAAAAAATAAACAATGATGATTTTAGATATATTATTTTTAATTTTAAAATTTCTAAAAAGTAAAATATAATATAATATTAAAAATCTCTAATTTCAATTATCTTTTTATTTAAACTTCTCACATTTTTCTCTCAAATGCACATGTATGAATAAATAATAACAAAATTTTGGTAAAAAAATATTTAATGAATTTGTTGTTAGAAAATTTAAATAAATATTCAAGACAAATTAATCTTAATTATATGTTTTCAATTATTTTATATTATGAAAATGCCACTTCACCAAAACAAGGAAAAATAAAAAAATCTCAAATTTTCTAAAAATTAGAAAAATAAAATGCTAAACAAAAAGTGAATGAAAACTCTAATTTTCTCTTTGCTTTGAAATATGTTATCATAAATATTTATATTTTCACACTTTTCTATATTATTATAAATTATTCTAGTCAAGTAGCAAAAAATATAATAAATTTATTTTAAAAATTAGTGTTATCATGCATTTATAAAAATCAATATTTATAATATATATATAATAGCTGATAAAATTTTATCAAAACACTTAAATTTATTTTACACATTATAATAAAAGAATAAAATCAAATTTTAAAATCTTTCTAAATTTTAAAAAGATAATTTAAGATTTATTATTTTTAATTTTTAATATTTATAAAAACTAAAATAATGGAATATTGATAAGAAATATCAAATTTTAAATTATCTTTTTATTTCAACATTTAGCATCTCTGTCTTAAATTTAAATACATGTATAAAAAATAAAAAATATTAGATAAGCGAAATGTTGAATGAATTTGATTAAGAAAATTTAAGGGCTAGTAATTAAAAAAATTAAAACCTTTACTCGAATTTTCAATTGTATCCAAAATTTCTAATTATGTTAATTATACCCTAACGAAACAAATTGATTTCAAGTGTATCATAAATCAAAATCAAAATTTAATAAAGTGCAAATTTATACTCAATTAATCCTTATATTTTTTAATTAGTTTATCAAACTCAAACATAAGTTTAAATTTTAATTAATATGATAAAAGACATAATAAATTTAATTAAATAAAAATAAAAATATCATATTAATTAAGATCTAAACTTAATTTTGAGTTTGATTGAACTAATTGAAAAAGTATAAGATTCTATCGAGTTTAAATTTGTATTTTACTAATTTTGATTTTGACTTGAAATATGATTGAAATCAATTCGTTGCATTAGGGTATAATTCACAAAATATAAGTTTTGAATAAAATTGAAAATTTGCATAAAAATTTGAATTTTTTGAATCATTAGATCAAAATTTAGATATATTTTCAATATCAAAATAAACATATATAAATAAATAATAAAAGGTTATTTAAGCAAGTGAAATATTTAATTAATTTATTCTTAGAAAATTTAAAATATACCTTCGATACTAAGATAAAATCAATCTCAATCAGCTATTTTTAATCATTTTATTCTATGAATGGCTTCACCACCATTAAAAGAATTCAAATGAATAACTTAAAGTCAAATTCTAATCATATTCATCTATTTATATATTTAATATAATAATATTCATTATTGTGTAATTTTTTTAAATCTATATTTAAACATTCAAATTTAGAAAAATTCAATAAAAAATTTTATTTTAATAATTCTGTTAATTAAATAGATTATATTTTAAAATAATTTAATTTTATTATTTAAAAATAAATGATTGAATAACAAACTAAAATATTTTTAAAAAGAATTTATTTTAATTAAAAATTTAAATAAAATTACTTATTAATCTTAAATTTAAATTAATATCAAAATAAATAAAAGTATTTAAAGAAATAACATGATTTTAATTTGTTATAGCTATTTTAAATAATAAA
Source organism: Omphalea diandra (assembly GCA_949677035.1). Lineage (NCBI taxonomy): Eukaryota > Viridiplantae > Streptophyta > Magnoliopsida > Malpighiales > Euphorbiaceae > Omphalea > Omphalea diandra. The sequence continues at coordinate 13,386 of CATIWR010486824.1, read as the reverse complement.
ATTTAATTAATTTAAAATTTATTTTAAATAATAAAATTTTATCACTGAATCATATTAATAATTTTTTTATATGTTGTTCCAAATATGGTATAAGCAAAAAATTATGTACCATTGACTTCTTATGATGAAAGAAGTGTTTTCATGTTTTAGAAACGTTTGTTCTAAGAAATGCTCGTTTTAGCAAACTTGCATGAACTTATTTGAAATATTTTGAACATATTTTTATAATTTTAAAAAAAATTAAGAAGTGCATTTTTATTATTAATTTTGATTATAAAATCTATGTACAATTAATATTTATTTTAAAATATTTAATTAATTATTATCATTTAATTTATTTTTATAATTAATATTAATTTAAATAATTACTTTAATATAATCTCATAATTAGCCACTTTAATATTTATTATTTGTACATAAAATATTTATAAATATATCTTAACTCACATAATTTTTTTTAAACAAATAATAATAATAATTCTTCCAGGGTTTTGGTGTTTGCAGTAAACCCTAAAACCAATCGATCGGGAGAGAGAGAAAAGAGCGAAAAGGACATAGAAGCATCTCCGCAACAAGAGCATCAACTTCAACGATGGCCGACGAAACCCATGCTGTAGAATCTGTAAAGTCCTGGAAGAAGAGAAAATCAGGGCACAAGAAAGGCAACAAGCCAAAGAAGAAGCAAAAACAGTTTCTGGGTATTAACGATAGAGTCAAAAGAATAGATCCCAAGATCAAGAAACTACTTAGAAAGAAGGCAAGGGATTACAATTCTGATGAGGAGGAGGAGGAAGATGAGACCAGCTGTGGCATTGGAGATGAAAAGACGGTGTCTTTTAAGGATAATGATGATGATAAGGAGGATTTTGGGATTCACGTTGAAGGGTCTCAAAATGTCGATGATGATGATGAAGACGGTGGAATTCAGCCCGGAATTACAAAATTCAATGAAGGTTGTAGAGCATTTAGGATCGCTTTTAAGAGTATTATGAAGAAGAGTGTCTCTGATGATTCACTGGTGAGATAGCTCAAGGTTTCTCTTTTTCTTTGTTTTCTGGTTGTAAAGATGAGAAATGTAAAGTTTTTTCTTTGGTGGTTTTATAGGGACCAGTGTTATCAGGCCACAAGAAACTTGTAGCAGAAAAGCTTGCTCAGGAGGTAGCAGAAAGGAAGGTCAAGGGAGAGGCCAAGAAGCAGAGACAATTGGTATTTTAAATTTCACTTCCTTAAATAAATTTGATTATGCCGTTTAAATCTGAAACTTAATTTTCATTTACAAATTTGGGACAAGTACATGTGTTACTCTATTATTATTATTATTATTTTGTTCTATGCTGTTTACATGTTTGTATTTCTGTTTCAATTATATCTATGCTGTTACTTATTCCTTTCACATAATAGGCTGGGGAGAAGGGGCATGTGAAGCCTGATAATTATTTGGACTTACATGAAAAGTTTCTTATTGGTGTTGCTACAAAAGGAGGTAATAAGTTCTGTTTGATGCATATAGTGATGGTGTTTGTGTTTTGTATTTCAACTTATGCTTAGTATTGTTTCTTATACTGACATAGATCCTTACTATTTATGTTGCTGGTGTTTCAGTGGTCAAGTTATTTAATGCTGTAAGTTAATTTCTCTAAATGTTTATTATGCTGCATCCTTCGAAAGTCCATGTGTAAAATCTTCCTTTCATACTGAAATTGAAAATGAACTTCTCCTCTTTGGTATTGTATCTTAGGTTAACAAGGCACAAAATGCACAGAAGGGATTGGATCCTTCAAGAACAAAAGATGCTAGAGGTACATTCATGAAAGTCAAAACTAGAATTTGTGGTCCTCTTATTCTTGACAATACCATCATTCTTGAGTTTTGGATATATATTAAGAATTTCAATTTGTTTCTGAAATTTACATGGGGCTGACATATTTGTTGTATTTGCTTGCTTGTGATATTTTTCCACATTGTTAAATATAAGCATTTGTAAATGAATTGGTTACTACTATCCTATGATTGGGGTAATACTGTATCATTGAGCCCCGCATCGTATTCCAGTACTATGGATTCTTAGTTGTTCTTCTTCCTCATTTGGAAGCCGTATTAAATTGCCTTTATGGACATTGAGAATTAAAGCTTTGCAGCTTTTCTTTGTCACAGCGATCTCTTTTCCCTTTTTGATACTTGAGGGGCTTCGGTGCCCTCCTTAGCTCAACTATATGTTGACTATATAAGTGGGGAGACTCCATTACTGATGTGAGAGTATATTTTTGGGTCATGTTATACTGTAGAAGTTTTGAAGGCACAAAGCTGCAGATATACCGGCATCTTGTTGCCATTATGAGCCAAATTTTATTAGTTACATTTTTGTTGTTTGGGAAAAGCTTGCATACTCTTTGTTCTGCAGTTTTTGCTAGATAATTTTTTTTTGCTTAAGATGTGAATTTTGTTGTCTTACAGTTAATCCTTATAGTTTTAGTTGTGAACCTTATGCATGCTTTTCATTCTCGTTGCTTTTTAGCCCTCTTCAATTCTAAATAACTGTTGTCTGGGATCCTGCCAGTATTAAAGAAGCGGAGGAAAGAAGCCTTCTTTTCTGAATTAGGCAAGACGCCAGCGCCTAACACTGCTGTTAAGGTTTGTTATTTCTCTGTTTTTCTTAGTTTGGCTGTGCCTGTCATCACTTTAGCTATTTCTGGCTTTAATATTATCTACATGTATTCTGCCAAATTGTTTTGAACATCTTAGTGTCTTACTCTTCCAATTCTATATACTGTGATTGTTTCACTTCGAGCAATTTCTTTGGATGATAAGAGTTGGTGTGCGAAGTTTGTTGTATATTTATAACAGAACCATCTTCTGCAACCATTTAACAGCACTTAAGATTATGACTTGGATGTTAAAATCTATTTCAGATCATAGCTGTAACTATACCATGTATATTTGGTTGTTGTTCGATTTTTTCCACTGAGTTTGATGATGTCACTGGAACATGCAGGATCATAGTGAAGGGCCATCTTGGGCTCCATTGCGCGATAACTACATGCTAACAAATTCCAAGTTAAAGGACTGGGATAAGAAGCTGGTAAGGCTATTATTCTTATCAGGTCTCTTCTGTTTACTCAAAATTACACCTTCAGTACACAATTGTGAATCTCTTTTCTTTCAAATCTCTACCCCCAAGTGTGTGCATACACGCAACTCCTGCAGCTTGTATATACACACTGGTTTTCTCTTTCTTATAAAGAAATGTCTGCCATATGATGCAGGATACGGTTGTAGCAGATGACATTGGGATGATGTCTGAAGATAGTGGTTCTGATGATGATTAATATTGTTGAACACTAGGGTCATAAAATTTTTGTTTGAAAGCTCCACGGCAACTTGGTAAATTGATATAGCGACATCATTAGTGTGCAGGAAAGTCTGCCTTCATTTCGTTCTTATGTTTTGGAATGGATTGTCTGAAATACTGAACGGTATATTTTTGTCTTCAATTCCTGTGCTTTTTTCCTATTCTGAGCCTGTCGACAGATTATGGTTAGTTCTGATCACTAGACAAATCGATAAAAATGAAAGGGAGCCTAATTGGTAAACGTGATAGTCAATTATGGGGTTGAAACCAAATAACATGGTGACTAGAGACCACATTAATGAAAAAACCTACTTTTTTAAATATATATATATATATATTATTGAAGTGAAAGATTAGCCTACAAATATGATTAGATTAGTATATACTTTTTTAGTGATAGTGTTAAAGAAGATATTAGCATATTTTTCCATGAGATTGGTTCACAAGTTCTAAGAAAGTGGCAAATGACCCTTTGTCTTAGTGGCAAAGGTGATGCTATGCACCGAAATGTTCTAGTTCAAACTTTACTATAGGTGCGGGCGTCCATTTATAAGTAATATTATCCCTCTTCCTCTTACTAATTCGTGTTAGCTCTATTAACAACACTAATCATACCTCACTGCCTTGAAAAAAATATTTCAAAAAAATGCTAATGCTGCAATTTTTTTTATATAAAGATTATTGAGATGAATTTCAATAAGTATATTCAAATATTTCAGACACCTCATAGCATTCCGTTATTAAAGCTTAAAAAATCTCTAATAATAATGAGATAGATAATTCTTAATAAGCTATGATTTATAGATCAAATGCATTTAATAATTGTCTTTTGCTATTAGATCTTAGCTAGTTAGCCTTGATAAGATATATTCTAAAATTTGAAAATATTTCTTAGTTGAGTTATATTATCGAGTCATAAGAAATTTAAAAGAGAATTCCTAATCCAAGTACATAAAATTGGATCCTTTCACAAAAATTTTTTGGGTCGTATATCATTAAAGATGATAAATAGGTCAGATTAGATCAATGCGGATTGAGTTAACTTGAGTCACTTCTTTTGACTAGTCTAGTTTAAATCATTTTTAATTGTGAGCAAATCAAGTTATCATATTCCTGTTCAAAAAAAATTTAGAATCATTTTCATATTATGAGTGGGTCATTCATAATTTTAATATTTTAAAATACAAATATTATTTATTTTTTAATTTAAAAAATTTCAATACTTTAAATTTAGTCATTTCATATAAAATCAAGTTAAGAGGCATTTGGTTGACATAATATCAAAGAAAAGTAGCTCACGAATGTTAAATTTCAGTGCTTGGTTAGGTTTAAAAAAGTTATATTCCTGGAAAAACTATATTCCTAAACCCTATCCTTACTTGTCCTTTTACATGGAAAAATACTTTTCTATCTTAAGACATGAAAAAATTACTTTTTCATGACTATTAAAAATTATATAATTGTATATTGATAAATATATCTTTAATTAATGTTATATATTGCCTTATGTATATTTTTATTTACTAAACAAAAATTTATATATTTGTTTAAGACAATTCTAATCAAAACTAAAAATATTACTTATCATTCAATTTTAATTAAAACAATTATTAAACTATAAAAAACTATAGTCTCTTATTAGTTCATTGAGTAATTAAATTATTTTTAAATTTTCTTAAATTTTTATTATCATAGACTATATATTTTAATTATTAGTATGTTATAGTTATTGAATACTTTTTTCAGTTAAAAGAATAATTATTCAATATTGTTAAATAATATTTATTAATTATATTATAATATTTTATATTAATTCTAGTTATAAATTATATTATTTAATAATATTATATTTATTAAGTGTTAGAATATTATATATTATAATTATATTTCATGAATTGATCACTCTGACAAATTTTGTTTTGTAAAACTTTTTGTATAAATTAATTAAATAAAAACATTCAATTGCATTAGGGGCATGATAGTAATTTATATTGATTTCTTTGAACAATCCTTTGTATAAATAAAAAATATTAATTTGAAATTTTTCAAAGTTTTTATTTCCAACCAAACACAATAATCTTACATTATTGAAATTACTTACCCAAAAATTTACTTTTCTAGAAAAATAATTTCGAATAAAAATGTCAAATTTCGATAATCAAACGCCCTCCAAATCTTTTCAATTCATAATTAATGGATCAATAAATTAAATTAAAAACAATTTGAATTTAATTTAAAAATTTCCAATAATTTTAGATTCAAATCAGTTTTTGAATCTAATAAAAAAGACATACATGGTTACCCCTATATGCTAAGATCTAATATTATGGAATATAGGTAACAAGAAGTTTCATCTTAGTTCTGTCTCTATTATTCCAGCCAAGGTTACGAATTTAATCTATTTTTGAACACTTTAAATAAGAAATTATTAATTGCTTTAAGAATGGTGCTCAAGTTGATTAGATTTTTCTCGCTTTTGATAATGGTAAATGGCAAGACATTTTGTTCATTACAAGGCCGAATGTCGAGCTCAGTAAATTACATAATAATGGCAATCTTTTTTCTTCTTTTTTAATAATTAATATTAAATTGAAGAAAATCAAATGAAAACTTAAATCCAAAAACTGTATTTCCTACATCTTTTTGAGTAAGGACGTTAATTAGACTAAATTCATATAATGATTAATAGTGAAGATACTACCAGATAACTTAAAATAAAAGTTAAAATAGAAATAAATAATACAGAATTGTTTTATTAATTTTAATAATAATTAGGGCCTTATTAGCCAATTCATACGTTTATTTTAATTTTTGATTTTATTGAATACCAATTCCAGTGATTTTAAAATTGAGATTGCAAAAAATGATAAGTGAAATCATTCCATTCCATTTCTAGTAAAATAGTGTGAATTGAATGTCGACTACCAATTCCAATTAACTATTCTAGGTTTGAATTTTAAAATTTGAAATTTATATAATTAAGTTTTTGAATATATATATATATATATATATAATTAATTTTGGTCTCATATTTTAATTTTAGGCAAGTAATTGATATTTTTAAGTGAACTATTTATTTGAATTAAAATTTAATATTTGTCAAACTAAGTATTGGATATATAAGTGATTTGTATTTTCATATAAAATTATTTAATTTGAATAATTATAAATGAAAATAAAAATATTTTGAAAATTATAAAATAAGCAATTAAAAATATAAACTAAAATAATATTATTATCTATTTTAAAAAAATAATATAATTTACTTAATCACCCATTTTGTATCTACTAAAATATTAAGTGATGTAGGGGTACGCTTTCAAAAATCGTCCAAACACTAACTTAGTCTTATTTAATACATAAATTGACTTGAAATTTACTATTCTAAAAATAATAATAATAATAATAATAATAATAAAAAACATCTACACTATTAGTTATATTATGTGGTTGCTTGTCTATTTTGACACTTGTAAATTAATTATTGAAGGAAGACTTTAGACTTGACTGCATACATATGGGAACAGGATAATAAAAAGGACAAGACATCGTTTTCAAAATTGTGAAATGAGCTAAATTAATTTTTTTTTTTAAAAAAAAGTAGAAACCATGGACTTAAAGAAAAGGAAGTCTTGTTATTTGTGGAAGAAATTACATGGAAACAATGTATTACTAATTTACAAAAATTATTCACGGTAAAAAATAATGTCATTTTTTTTTATAGTAGTCAAAATGGCTAAACCAAAATAAATAAATAAATAAATAAGTATGGTTGATGGGTGAGGATCACGCAAAGAAAAATGGAGGTAATCAATCTCAATTAGCTGTGTGAGATGTGTCGTGGAACAGATGGCTAGTGAGCGCAAATTTCAATCTTATCAATTTTTAAGCCCTGATGAAAATTCGGTTCAAAATTTTGAAAGGCTAAAATATTATAATTTTAATAATATAATAGTTGAAGAACTAAGATGTTTAGGAACCATTTAAGTGGGTGCAAGAGGGATAATACATCGTTTTCGAAATTGTGAAATGAGCTAAATTATTATTTTTTTTTTAAAAAAATGAAGTTAAAGAACAAGGCATGAAAGAAGTTTTGAGGTAAATAAATGGAAATCTTGTTATTTGTTGGAAATAATGTCATTTGTTTGACTACGCATATAGATGGCAGGAAAGGAAGGCTTGTAGAGTTCGTAGTAGAAATTTCATGGAAACAATATATTACTAATTTACAAAAATTAATCAATTACTTTTTCTTCTCTTTTTCAGAAAAGATATCAATATTTTATAGAGAAAGGACCACTTCTTGTTCAAACCAAACAGCTTATTAAGTGGGATATGGAGACACATTATTAAGTGGACGACTTGTTAGTGGTGGTGAAATATGATGGTTAATTACATTTTAGGAGGTTTGGATGCAATTATAAATTTCTAATAAAGTTCAATATATTTAATGTTAAGCCTTTGAGATCTTAGGCATAATAATAATAATAACATGGAATTGATCTCTCTAACAATTTGTCAGGAGATTTCTCCTAAAATTAGAAATCTTAGATCTTTTGTATAAGAACATGACATATATATTATGAATTCTAATAGTTTTTAATTAAAAATAAAGAAAAGAAAGTCTCTTGTGATTTTATGGAAAATAAAGCCATTATGAAAAGAAGCCTTGTTAGTAACACATGCTAATCAATTATGTGTTGAAACCAAATAGCAAGATGGCTAGATAGAGATGACCTACTTTCCTTAAAAATATAAAAATAAAAAATATTGAAGTCAATTTAGGCTGTTGACATAATGAGATTAGTACATAATTTTTTAGTGAAACTATTAAAAAAGACACTAGTCATATTATTCCATGAGATTCTTTTTTTTTTTCTTGAAGAGAAACCCATAATTTTTTTTCAATATGGTTTGGATTAATCTCGAGTCTTTTTTTAGAGCAGTTAAGATAAAATCACTTCACTTTGAATTGCATGTAGATCGAGTAATTGAGTTAAGATTCAAAAAGAATTTAGAGTCGTTTTCATATTATAAGTCAGATCACTTATAATTTTAATTTTTTTAAATAAAAATATTATTTATTTTTTTAAAAATTTTTTATAATTTAAATTGAATCATTTCAAATTAAATTGAATTAAACCTTTTTAGTTTATGTTCTGATAAATCAATAGATCAAGTTAAAATTACATTGAATTTAATTTGAAATAATTTTAGATCAAAATCAGATTGTCAAGTCTGATCAGAAAGATATAAATTGCTACTTCTATATGTCATTACCTTGCCCAAGATCTAATATTATGGAATAGATAACAGGAAGTTGCATCTTAATTCTGCCACGTTATTCTGGCCAACGCTACAATTTTGCTTCTCCACCTGCTCGTGCTGTTTATCTAAAACCTCAACAACTGTTGGAGTTTAACACAAAAAAATGCATTGTTATTGTACTAAGCTTATCTTTTGGAATCGATCTCTGTAGCGTACTAATATACTAAATCACATATGTGATATACACTAGATCAAACATGTGGTGACCACCCATTGATTACACTAGATCACACCTTAATGGTTAACTCAGTGATATTATGATATACATAGATGTCATAATATTAATTCATTCCATAATATAAACCTTGTAATTGTCCTGAGAGCTTGTTTTAAAGTAGAATTTTGTTTTCAATTCTTAAGTGACTAAAGAATAGCTAAAGTTGTAAAGAAAAATAATTACCGAGCAAATAGATTAGCTAGTAAGAGTCTGTTTTAGTTCAATTATAGATTTCGAGTTCGAATTTTGGGCGTGCTGCTGTCTTAAAACTTGATAAAGAGCGTTTTATCGCCTAACTCAGTTAGTCTTACATCTACTAAGTGACTCAAATCTGAATTAGTTTCACATCTAAAACGTGTGTGAGGATACTAGATGGTCTATCCAAAAAAAGTGCAAACTAAAACAAAGCAACCATGAGATCTGCCAGCTTTAGTTTGGATCTTATAGCTATTTGAGGGGATAGTTTCTGAATGTGCTCTATAGTCATTTCAGATTCTAATTCAACAATAGATAAAATTTGGGAGGTAAAAAAAATCTTAATAGAGGTATATATTCATGGGATGATTCATTTAACTTAAAAAGGGCCAAAAAAAAAAAAAAAGGGCCACCATGTGTAGGTACAATTCACAAGCCCCACGAGGACGCAGGGGATAACTTCGCAGAGAGCAGTTCCATTCACTGTTGGAGGAATGGGAAAGATAAGATGCACGTGCAAGTCAGATGATATCCACTTGCTTTTATCTCAATGTTGTTGGTTCGTAATTATTGATTTTTTTTTTGGGGGTCAGATTGCAAGCATAAAACGCTTCGGTTGTCAATCTCATTAGCTGTTAAGTAGAGGTAGAAAATTGTCCTCTCGTGTTGTGTTGGGACAATTATACAACATGAGAGATACAGACAAGTGTCTCAAAGCTCATCACCAACTGTTCCCTCAAAAAAATCATGAAGTGTGCTTTCCTTTTCCTCTATCATTTCAGATGGTTATTGATTAAAAAAACGACCCCTACCCACAAGATGGAAAAGTTGTAAGAACCTGGGATGACTGTGTCCTCAAATCTTTGTATCATCTGGGTCAAGAAGCTGGAAATGTGGCAACAATAGATCCACTTCATCACTTGTTAGGTCATGACCTTTACTAACATAATATTATGATATGATTTATGAGTAGTTAGGCAACAAGATCCAAATGTTTGGGCTCCCAACAGTCAAAAAGACTCTTCTTATGGAGATGATGATACCTGATGTGTAGCTTTCAATTTATAGATGAATGGGGACCAAATCCCAACTAAGAGCCTAATTATAAGTAAATTAATATCCATATGTCTGAAAATATCTAAAGAAAGTTTCATCCACTAAACCCCATTTTGGCTTTTCTTTTGGATTTCTGCGTGTGTGACTTCCCATTCTCAAGCACGAGCACTATATGGTCCAGCAGCACTGACCTGGCAACTGCAGGTGCATCTCTGACCTTGCAAGCAGACAAATGAGCATGCACTTATGCCTCGAGTTTTCTGGACTTCTCTCTCTAGATTCTTTATTATTTATAGTTCAATTTCTAGATTCTTTATTATTTATAGTTCAATTTCAGACATAAAATTAGTAACTTAGCCTGTGATTGAGAGAGAGTAAAATAAGAGAAAGAGAAAAATAAGAGAGAAAAGATAAAATACCTTGATTGGAAAGAAGAGGAAAATGGGAGAGGAAAGGGAAATAACACAAATTTTACCTCCTATATTTTCTCTCCATAATGAAGAGAAAATATGAAAGAAATAGAGGATTTTGCAGAAATGATTATTCTATCTCTAGACAGTGTAAAAAATTACAAAATCTAAGCAAAAACCGAATTAAACTGAAGCAGAAATGATCATTCTATCTCTGGACAGTGTAAAAAATTACAAAATCTAAGCAAAAATCGAATTAAACTGAAAATCAACCGAACCAAGCTGGTTCGGTTCGGTTCGGTTTGATCCCTTAATAAATTTGGTTTATTCAGTTATACTTTTTAAAAAATTCGGTTTTAGGTTTTTGATTCGGTTTTTTATATAGAAAACAAAAAAAAATTGAATTAACTGAAGTAATTAATAAATCAAACTTATTTGAATCGAACCAAATTTAAAATACATGTAATTTAATTGAAATAACCCGAAACGAACTGAACTTTTTATAAGATCGATTCAATCCAGTTTATAAACACATAAATTTCAGTTTAATCGAATCGTTTAATTCAATTTTTTTAAAAATTTTGGTTCAGTTCGATTTTAAGAATAAAAATTTGGTTTATTAAAATTTGGCAAAAAATCGAACTGAACCTACCGAACCAAAGTTGCTTAATTTATTCTCATTTTCACTCGACAATTCCCGGGTAATATTTCAAAATTTAAAAAATATATTTAAAAATATTTTTGTTACATTTTAATATTTAAAAAATATAAATCAATCTATAAATATATTTGTTTCACATTTCAAATATAAAAATAATTTTAGAATTTGTTCGTATTAACATTATATTTATCATTATATAAATTTTAATTTCATATAAAATCAATTAAATTATTATTATTATTATTTTTTATTATTATACAATACAATTATATATTCAAATATTTTATTTAATAAATGGTAAAATTGAAAGTATATTAAATATTATTTTTCTTTCCTTCCATAGTTGGTTATCCAATCAAGGGAAAATAAAAATTATTTTCCTTCTCCTCCTTTTTATCCAAGTATGAGGGAAGAAAATAAATAGGAAAAATAAAATTTATTTTTCTTCCTTATTTTCTTTTCTCCTTATGAAATTTTGCCAATCACATGCTTAAGAATGATACCCGATGAAAATTGTCAATCAAATCAAATTATGACAGTGTATTATCAGTCAAATCGATTTCAACTTATCCTCATTAGTATTATAATATTATATATATTTTTTGAAAACATGAACTTTATTTATAGAATTAGTAAATTATATAACTTGATCTTTAAATATTGTAATAATAATGATGCATCAAAAATTATGATAATACAAGTATTTATAATATTTTTCAATCAAAATAACTAAACATTTAAAATTATAACTCAATAAGAAAGCACACTCAATGTAATAATTACTAGAATTATAAAATTGATTTTTATGATCTTTGAATGAATTTGACAATTTAAATATTATTGATATATTAAAGTCTACTATCGAAAACGAATTTTAAAAATTGAAGAATTTTAAAAAGAATTGAAACTCCCACTATGAGAGAATAAATTTTCATGAAAAAATATATAATTTTTTAAAAAGATAACAAAAATAAAATTAAAACATATAAAATTAAATAAATTTAATATCTAAGTATATAAATCTAGTCAAATCTAAGATAATTTATAAAAAATAAAAAAAATAAAACACACACAAAATTTCTAGATCTAAAAAATAAACATAAATAAGCTAAAAATAAGTAAATTTATATTTTATTTAAGAAAATAAAGGACAAAATAAAAAAAATAGAAGAGAAGCCAAAATGACTTAAAATTTAAGATCTTATTGGGTATCGTATTTTGTGTTATCTTTTAAAATAAAGTAAAATTATGATAACTAATTTATAACTTTCAATTTTAATTTTTTAAAATATTTTTAATAAATATAAAAAATATCTTAATAAATAAATATAGAAAATAAAAAATATTTTTAAAATGTTAAAATAAAAAAGTATGACCACGTCAAACGTTATCTAAATTTATCAATTAAAAAAAAAAAAAAAAAAAAAAAAAAGAAAGAAAGAAAGAAAGAAAGAAAGAACACGATGAGGGTGATACCGACACGACTTAAATGTGTAGCGTCAACTCAAATATATTCACACATTTTAGTAACCCAGAAAAACATTGGCCATATGTACGAAGGCAATAATGCTGGCTATTGGGGGTGCCCCACATGTTTCAGATATTCCGTTAGATGAGAACACGTGTCCAACATAAGTTGTACTTCTAAAAAAGTATTCATAATGTAGGGTCCCTAATTTTTCTGACAAAAAAAAAAGTAGGGTCCCTATTTTGGGATGTGAATTTTTTTTTTTAAAGAAAAATATCAATCTCATTCATATATTAAAATGAGTTCATCTTAATATAAATATAAAAATGAGTATAATTATCAAATAATATATTTATAGTTGCTTTTCTGAAAATTTACAATTAAATTGACAAAATTAAGTCAATTTCAGGCTTGCATATGATTTCATAATTAAGAATATAACTTTCTTGTTTGATTTATTAATTTTGATTGAAGAAATACAGTAATTTTTGTGTCTACCTTGTTTATCAACTTTTAAGAAAATGTTAAATTATATGTGTAATTCATTAATTGATTAAGTTGTTCTTAAATTCTACAACTATATATATATATATATATATATATATATATATATATATATATATATATATATATATATATATATATATATTTATATTTATTAATGAATCTGTATTTTTTTATTTTTTATATATATATATATAT